>JBBPMP010000934.1:0-10968 GCA_038090395.1 Boletales sp. KT-2023a
GGGAGCTGCGGAGCATGGCATTCTCATCTTCAAGGAATCCAATCCGCCGTATAAGAGCGGTTGTGTCATCGCCGGGCATTGAAGTCTGTTTGCTAGTAGTAAGGAGCAGAGGAGAAGGGTGCCGATGGTACCGAAAAAAACAGCTTATGCATGGGTCATACAATGGGTCCGGTGAATGTTTGACGTCAGCGCGGCAATAGCTAAACGGTAGGTGGAGTACTCACCGCAATGCGAACAACACCGTGACCCTTCTTGGAATTGCCGCAGTTAGTGTTGCACAGATCATTGCGCCCAATTGAATAGACAACGTACTTGTCAGGGACGGCCTAAAAGCAGCCACTCCACTGCTGAGCTGCCCCGTGTTCTCCGGCGCAGAGTGAAAGCACTTCTCTTCACGCTCGTACGTGCGTTTGAGTTTGAGCTCGCCATGCCAGCAAAATTAGCCCCTACCCGGTCAAGCTTCCTTACTAAGAGTAAAGGTCCGAAAAGTGACATGACAGTTACAATTAGTAGGTCTCAAAGTAGGTCATTGTCGTGAGAAGCTGCTCACCCCCTTGCGCCATAGGGCTGGTCGTATGGCTGCCTACTTGTACGTGCTTGCCTCTTTTGGACAGGCTGGTCATGCTCCTGGTTCCGACAGATTGTTGCGCCGGATTGAATAGATAACATCTATGCTCATGGTCATCCTTAAATGCTCATTAATTATTGCCAAATGAGTCAGATACTGATTGGAAATAACTTTACTTTACATAGTGTTTACATAGCTCGGGCGCAGTAACTTGCTCACAGCTTCTTAGCATCACTCGCAAACCATCTGCGTCAATGAAGTCAGGGGATCTGATAGGACAAGTCAGCAAAACAACGTCAGCAGAAAATCAGCTACTTACCTGCTGTTCTCAAATTGGATGAGGTATCGGACCTTGTCCGTAAATACTTCAAATCCAAGGATGCGAAAGAAAAGGTCTTGTGTGGAATTGGAAGGTTGGAGATGGAATTGTTGGCCAATGATTGGGGGTGGGGGAAGTTCGAGGAGACGGTCAACGGAATCGTCGGAGAGAGCAACAGGGACGAATGCCCCAGTAGTCGGTCTGGGAAAATCTGGCAGTGGGGGAGGTGGAACAAGAGCGCCGAACTTCTTCAAATCTGACTGAACTGAATGCTTAGGTGGTTCCCTGGCCCTTAGAATTCTTGCATCAGTTCCTATACATTGAGAATGAAAACCAGATTTTACATGCGTGCAACTATCTTTTTGTCAATCTCACGGGACACAGCAGGCGGTAACCGGGTCAGAACATCGTGCTGCAGAAGTAATAGGGTGTTCGCAGCCGAGCACACCATAATATGGCTGCTGGATCGTCAGTGATGTGCTCAAATCGTAAATCTGCGATACTTACTCATCTATGGTCGAGGGACTGATTTCAAGGATTTTCTCCATTCGACGACGTAGCTCGGTTTGTCCACTGCTGTCAAGGGTTGGCCACCTTGTGTCAGGCGGTAGCACCTTTTCCCGATGTACAGCGTCTTCGTACGCCTTCAAGCATTTTGGGTCGCTTCGGATGATGGCAAGATGTTCTTCAAGAACACCCATATACTTGGTTGTTTGAGCTGCAATTTCGTCAGTGTTGACGCTAGGGAGCGACTCAGGGGTGCTGCGCATGCGGCGTGATGGACCCAGGTGAGATGGTGGTCGCAAGTATGGCTTGAAGCGTGCAGGTGGCATTGTGATGGTGGTGCGCCTTTAAGGGTTGTTAACCAACATGGACGTTCTTTGCTGAGGTTTGTTTGCTCGATAAGCACGTGAGGGGCAACAACTTCGTCAACCCAGGAGCTTTGGGCATCGCCGGTAACCCAACTAGTACCAACGGCAACGGTTACACCTCACTGAACCTCCGCAAGGTGAGCTATATGAGCACTTTATTGTCAATTTACCCTAAAAATTTCCGCATCTCGGCCTACCACCCTCGCCACTGCGGCCACTCATCCTCAAACATCAAGATCAAGGAAGCAAACTTTTAGCTAAGTCCATCTACTTGAAGTCATATGCTTACTACTAACGAAATTCCAGAGAGTCGCCCTGCTCACCCGCCGGATCTCTGCAGAAGAAAAAGCGAGAGAGTGAGAGAATGCGCCCACTTGCCTCGCTCCGAGTCATCGTATGGACCCATCTGTTGTCATTTTGCCGCTCGTCCCGCTGACAACATCGCCGCCCACCATCATCGTCTTGCCCGTCTCACCCGTCTCGTTCCCACCCCTCGTCTTGCACGACGACAGCGACAACGACGGTGTGGCGACCGTGATACCACGGTCGTCACGTTGTCGTTACCGGTGTCGTTTCGCCCTCGTGCTTGGCTGTCGTCGGGTGGATTCGACCACCTCGCAGCGCCTACCACTGGCACCGTCTCGCCCGTCTCGTCCTCTTGCCCGTCTTGCCCGCACCCCTCGTCTCACGCGACAACGACAACGACAACGATGGCGCGATGACCGTGAAACCACGGTCGTCACGTTGTCGTTATCGTCGTCATTTTTCCCGCTCACTCAACAACCTCGCCGCCTACCGTCATCTCACCCCTGCACCCCTCGTCTCACACGACAACGACAACGACGGCGCGACGACCGTGAAACCACGGTCGTCACGTTGTCGTTATTGTCGTCGTTTTTGCTGCTCATTCGACAACCTCGCCGCCTACCGCCATCTCACCGCCTACCGCCATCTCGCCACCTACCGCCATCTCGCCACCTACCGCCATCTCACCACCTACCGCCATCTCGCCGCCTACCGCCATCTCACCGCCTACCGCCGTCTCGCCGCCTACCGCCATCTCACCACCCACCGCCATCTCACCGCCTACCGCCATCTCGCCACCTACCGCCATCACGCCGCCTACCGCCATCTCGCCACCTACCGCCATCACGCCGCCTACCGCCATCTCACCACCTACCGCCATCTCGCCGCCTACCGCCATCTCGCCGTCGCGCCGGTCTCGCCCGCACCCCTCGTCTCACACGACAACGACAACGACAGCGCGACGACCGTGATACCACGGTCGTCACGTTGTCGTTGTTGTTGTCGTTTTTGTCGCTCATTCATCCAAAACCTGTGCTGTGGGTACTACTAGTAGTAGCAAGGGTAGGAGGTATACGACCGATCATGATGAACCCCCGCCCGTACCCGCACCTATGGGTACTTGTGACCCGCTGTGGGTTACTCGTACCCCTGCCATTGCCTAGCTGCCTAGACCGACTTGCACTCGTCTCACCAGCCACTCCTTCCTCCAGCTCGCCTCACCCAGCGAGTGCGATCACTCGCTTGCGCTCAGGCTTCTCCTATCCTTCCCATCCAGCGTTGACACATTCGCACTACTCAGCAAGCGGGTGCCTGATCGCAGGCACTTGTTCACTCCTCTTCAATCCGTTTGGACCACACAGCGAGCGAGTGCGCGATAACAACTCTCGCTCGCTCAGCTCCCTTGCACGTTCAACCCATTCGTGAGGTAAGCCTGAGCTGGGCCTGCCCATCACTACCCACTCGTTGAGTCAAATCCCACCCGTTACACCCCTCGCTTCACCCAGCCATACCCATCCGCCCTCGCGCTCACCCGCTCACCCAATCACCCCATTCATGCCCGCGCTGATCGTGCCCAACCAACCCAACCAGTCCCGGCCATCCCATTCGTGCGTGCATACTCGCACTCGCTGCTGGCTGATGCGTGTGCGCGCAGCTGCTTCCCCCTTATCCGTTTCGACGCGCCACGTGCGTACACACCGCACCGGGCCTACCGTTCGCCGCAAATGTGTTGGGCGTGCCAAACTCCTACCCCCACTGTCCATACACTCGGGCTAGTACCATCCACCCCGGGCCCCTCTGTTCACCCACCCGTTTGTGTGTGCGCATTTTCTCTGTTTGAATCTATTTTCTGTCCAACTTATCCCTCAGGCTCCACCAAAGTACGGTCACACTGGACCCATGAATCCAATGAATGTGCGAATACCGATGGCTGCAAACATGACCATGAATCCGACACGCCACATTCTCGCTGCATTCACAAATGCAACGAACATGCGCACACAGCAAACACTTCACCCATAGGCTGCATGTGAGTAACAATTTCTTCTTTTGAATCAGTAGCTGCAGGCTACAGCCCGATCATCACAACATCACGGCGCAAGCCCGTGCAATACCAATATGTTGGAGCCATCATCCCAGCACCGCATCATAGGCGTACGGCGATATTACAATTTAGCAGTTTGCTTACTGCTTCCATTGCCAGTGCCCGTACTTGGTTTTTTTCCACACCTCATATAGAAAGCGAGTATGCACTTGGCTTAAAACAGCACGGAACGCCTGCAGAGCACTGTTACATTATGTACGTTTGGTATATTGTGAGTCACTCCTTGAAAGCATATTTATTTCAGCACCTGCTCACTGTTAGGAGCAGGCTTTCCCATCATGGATGCTCATGGTATTCCCCTTGTCCCTTTAGCTGTGAACCAAAGATTACTCCAACCAGATATGCATCCAGGTGCATATGGAATATCTTATGATATCTACAGTCGAAGAACTGAAGATGATCTTCCCTTTGGGTGGAACTCTTATCGATGTAAGTTTTTTGTTGTTCTTAAAATACTGGCATCTAGCTCATATAATTGTGGATAGCTGCAACATATCATGAATTAAAGACTATTTTGCAGAATCATGGCTATCAGTGGCTGCAAGGTTCAGATTGGGTGTGCAATCAGACAACCCCTGTGCAGGCTTACTGGACCATGTTGGCTCTAATGCAGATCAGGCCTCATGGTAAGCTCCAGACAACTGTGAAGGGCCTCAAAGCCCATCACATTCAGGACTGGATATTTGATGTTACAGAGCAGGTAGGTATTATACTCATTACTTGAATAGGCTGCTTGACATCACAAATCAGGTGCAGCTAGGGGGACAATACTCACCAAACTTGGTTGGCCCAACTCCTGAACAACTTGTTCCTCCCAATGTCCCTGGCTTTTTACCAGTCCACCCTGAGCCACTACCTGATTTCACCAGACCATCTGTGGCTGCATTGGATGGAAACAACTGGAGACTTCCACACTGAAGCATTAGTATATCTACATATTGCTTTTCCTTATCTTTTGTACTATTTTTTTTTATTTCTCTGTACTTATATAAGGTTTGAAAGTAGCAAAAGTCAATTTATTGTGATATATTAAATCATCCAGCTGCACAAACTCAATATCAATCCCAAATTTCTTAAACATCTCTACAGATGCTCATTAGCAACATGTCTTAAACAGATGGACAATCCAAACCTTTGAACTGGTTATTATAATACATACATCTGATGGGAATAAATTAGCACAGCCTCACATTGAATTAAAACAAAATTCAATACATTCTACTATAAGAAACAGACATTCTCCACACCTGTAGAACATCTTATCCCTTTATTATCAAATTTTGGAGTACTTCAGCTATATGATTCTTCACTGTCCTCTCATTTCCATCCTGTTCATTCATATTCATGTCATATTTATGTGTACTTTTATATCTATTTTATTTATCCATTATTCCAAACCTTTATATTCATGCTTATCAACATTTCCACTATTTCCTACATCATATACAATCCATTCTTATGCTTCATTTTACTTGTTATATATGATGTTCAACTGTTTCCATGCTTTCTTTTTTGATTTTTTGATTTGTTTCAAGTTCTGAATATGTTTAGACTATAAAAGGATGTATTTTGATATTTAAATGTCATTTTCTGCTTTTCCATTTGGCTTCTACAGTATATCTGAGGGCATTGTCTGCCACTCCTCTTATCATCATCATTGTTAATCTTATTTTCTATCTGTCCACATTTCCATCATATCTGCTTTATCCAGATTTCTTGTTCTACTCATAAAAGAATCCAATTTAGTATTACTCCTTTCCTTGTCATCTAAAAAGATCATTGGCCATCCTCCAAGAATATTTACTACTTGGTTTTTTTTGGGGTCAAACCTGATTTGCATCTTTTTTTATTTCTTATTGCTACTGACTGAGCTGGATTGGTTTCTTTTTGTCCATCACTTAGCATCTCTTCACTGCCATAACTTGGATATGAACTAGTGTACTACAATGTTATAATGTGAGTAATCAAAGACATAAGAAAGAAACTTATATCAATATCATTTTGTTGCATATATGTACTAGCAGATATCACCAAGATCTTTTGTTAATTACTCAGAACAGTTTGTGATTGTAAATATTTCCTACATTTATTGGCACTTTTTATTCCTTGTCAATATTGGCATCCTCAGTTTCTATGGGTTACAGTAAGTTTATTGGGTTCAAGTTTAAATAATAAACCCACCATGACTATATCCAAGCTATCTACTAGTATTGATGGCTAGAGAATAACACAGGTATACATAATCATATTAATACCCTTACTTATACCCATACCACCAGTACTGGTGATCCACAGTACTCATAGTTACCCAATCAGTAAAAGCCAATAAGTAAATGTGTATCACAATGACTGATTTTGTGAAGATGTTTCAGTACACCAGTATCCAAATATGGATGTCACATCTAAGTTTGACTCATTGACAGATTCAGTCTTTTCTCTTTCTACCTTTGCCCACTCACTTATCTCCACACTCCCACATCCTGCAAGCAAATAAACATGCTTACATATGTAGACTGTTCATCTGCACCTGCATGCATGCTTGTTTTCTTGTCTTGGGCTGACAATATTCAAATTCTCCATGTTCAAACTCTACTCCACTCATTTATAGTACCCAACCCAACCAACTCTTTTGTAACTCAACCAAGTTATTCAGGACCCAACCAAGTCAATCACGATTTAACAAACTTCCTCATGACCCAACTAACATGTTCACAACCCAACCAAGTTGTTTATGACCCAACAGACTCTCTTGCAACCCAACCAACTTGATTGCCACCCAATGGACTTTCTTGCAATCCAATCAAGTAAGTCATGGCCCAACCAAGTCAACTGCTTGTCACCCAATGAACTTTCTTGTAACCTAACCAAGTCATTCATTACCCAATGGACTTCCTTGCAGCCCAACTGACTTGATTGCCATCCAATAGACTCTCTTGTGACTCAATCAAATCAGTTGTGGCCTAGCCAAGTTGAATACTTGCCATCCAACAGACTTTCTTGCAGTCCAGCCAAGTTATTTGCAACCCAACCAACTCTTTTGCTATCCAATCAAGTTGATCACCACCCAACAGATTTTCACCACCCAACCAATACCACTACCATCCCCTTTCAGCCACAACAACAGCATGATGACCATGCATGCTGTGTATCCTGGGTAAACCCACTACAGGTATGAGTAAAGGTATGCAGCAGCCTACCCATGTCAGAATTTGAACTTGTCTGGTGAGTACAGATATGGGTATGCCTCTGGATACCTGGGGGTATACCCATGCTATTCCCTATCAACAGGTTGCCTCATAATCAGTCTGGTCATTAGACTAGGTCACCACCATGTCCAATGACTCAAACTCAGACTTGCCAGTGCCATTTCAACTACATAAGTTGAATCCTTTGGTCACATCCTTTATGCAATGTCCAAGTTCTTTTGGGATTGTGAGTTTTTTTTTTTCACAAAATGACAACCATTGTCATTATTGGTGCCATCAGTTTGGGCATAAATCCTTCTGATGGATGATCTTTCAAGTTCATTGTCAGTTGATTAGCCTCACTGAGTCACACTTTCATTTTCACTTCTTTTTTTTTTTATCTTTGGGAGTTGCCCTCAACTTATCACAGGTTTACAATAGTACAGCACCAGTACCTAGTGTTGCTGTGGCTCCAGCTCCAAGGCAACTCAAGCCGTAGCCGAGTCGCTTTGGTAGCCGAGCCAATGGAAGCCGAGCTGATAATTTATTACGGCTTGGCTTGGCTAGCTGCGACTCTGTGGCTTGAACCGGCTATTAGCCGGTGGGGCTGCATGCCTACCCGACCTGCCCCCCATTATCCTCCTTCATCGTCGTCTCTACCACCTGCTACCTGCCTTACCGCGGCGCTGCGGCCCCGCCTCGTCTCATCCGACGACGACGATTGCAACGACGTGACAACCACTGCGGTCGTCATCACGTTGTCGTCGCTACTGCTACCGCCTCCATGCCTCGCCCTGCTCTCGTTCCCCGACCGCTCTCACCGCGTCTGCCGCCTGGCGCCTCCCTCCGTCTCACACGACGACGACGACGACCGCGTGACAACCGCGACATCGCGGTCGTCGCGTTGTTGTCGCTGCCGCCCCCTCGCTTGCATCGCTCTCCCACCTGACCGACCTGACCACCTCTACCACCTGCCACCTGCCTTACCGCAGCCATCGCTACTGCCGTCGCCGCCTCCTTACCTCCCCCTGCTCTCGTTCCCCAACCGCTCTCACCGCGTCTGCCGTCTGCTGCCTCCCCTGGCGGCTCCCTCCGTCTCACACGATGACGACGACGACAACCGCGTGACAACCGCGATATCGCGGTCGTCGCGTTGTTGTCGCCGCTGCCACCTCCTCTCGCCTCGCTCTCCCTTCCGACCGACCTGACCTCTACCACCTGCCACCTGCCTTACCGCAGTCGTCGCTACTGCCGCCGTCATCACCCTTTCTAACCGCGTCCGCAAATCAGAAATCACCTCATTCGGCACACGACACGCCGGACTCAAGATCGTCTGTAAAACATGTCAGACTCGCTCAGCCCACCACCCCGCCCGTCCCTCCCGATCGTCCCGTGCAACATGCACAGCCCATCGCGTCCCCTCGTTGCTCATCCGCACGATCGTCCCCATCTCCTCCAACACCTCTTCCAGCGTCTCCCCGCCTCCTCTCCATCTTGTCGTCCTCCTAGCGGCACGCAAAACACCACCGGCGCCGTCGACCCGTCCAGTGTCGGCACCCGATGGATTAGCGTCCAGTGCTCGCCTCCTTGCTTCGTCCCGCTCTCGTTCCCCCACCGCTTTCACCGCGTCTGCCGCCTACCGGCTCCCCTGGCGCCTCCATCCGTCCCACACGACGACGACGACAACCGCGTGACAACCGCGATATCGCGGTCGTCGCGTTGTTGTCGTCGCCGCCACCACCTCGCCTCGCCCCGCTCACCTTCCCGACCACTCTAAACGCCACTGGCACTTACCGCCTCCCTTGCCGCCTCCCTTCGACTCTGTCACAGCCCGGTGGTGGCCGACTCATCCTCACATCCAGCATTAAATTCACCTCCCTACACTGGGTAGACATTACTGCACCTCCAAGCTCGGTCGGTTGGTCGCGTAGTAGTCCTAGTGCCGCGATGCTCTCTAGATGCCATTCAGAACGTGCTTCAAATTTTTGCGACGCCTCGATGGCCACCAACATTCGTTCCCGTTCGCGCTCTGAATCACTTGCAGTCCCCAATCCATCATCACAGCACTCCATGGCCCATCGTCCAAACAATGAACGATCCTTCAATAATTCCATACTACAGTTCGAAACTGCACATGATCCTCGACTTCGTTCTCCAAGCTATTGACCACTCTGCGTCGTCTGTCAGCCAATCTATATGCGTCATCGTCATCGACGACCACTAAAAATGGGTCTTCGTTTTCTAATTGAGTCGCTTTGTCTCCTCCCTCTTGCTCTCCTTGGCCATCTCTATTCCAGATACCACCCGATGCCCTGGAACCTCGAGCGGGCGAATCTCCTCAAGCCCTTGTCACCAGACTGGTATCCCCCGAGTGGCACGGAAGGTGAGACGTGGACATCGACTTTTGAATTGCCAGATCAAAAGCTCCACCAAGCTACGATCATCAGTGCAAGGCGGTCTGGCCAATGTAATAACTGCCTCACCGGAATCTATTGCAAGAGGTGTGTTCGTTTGGTATCAAGTGCGACCTCGAGCCGCCTTATGGTCACCGTCACAGCACAGCCCTTGCCTTTAGGCTGGATGTTACTGTGTACTCGCGTATCGCGTGCAACCCTGAGTTGTTCAAGTTGGCTGCGTCCTTGGTAAGGAAACAAAGGTTGAGCCCGGCTAAAACCTCAGGCTGGAGCTACAGGCTCGTCAAAATCAGTTGCGGGAGGCATGTCTGCGTTTATTCAGGCCAGTATTGCATGTGCCAGTGACTGCCGGCGTTGACTCTTTCGGTAGCTCGTCGAACGGTCTAATGGACCAGTCCCTCGTCAAAGCAACCCCGACCATCTCATTGGTGGTACAGACTCGAACCCCACGACGGAATGTCAGTTTACAGAGTGATCATAACCCGTTCAAGTTTGTGCTCATAGTATCAGTTGCCAGTGCTTCGTGACCAGAGATTCTCACTTCGCTAGGGATGGTCTCAGGCCCCATCCAACCACTGGCATGGCCGCTGCTTGCGCACCTCCGCGTCCGAGTCCGCGCACAGGCGGGCCCCGGGCTGATGGCGTTCGATTCCTTCTAAGAAAATTTGCCTTTTGCAGCGATCCGATCATGATGTGGCACAGATGCGGCGGCCGATGGACTTGGCGTTGTATTTCGTATGAACCCTGATGACGACACAGTGACATTCATTCCTCAAGTCACCCTTATTTGTGAGTGTGATCTGAGAATCATCTGGCTAGTAGTCGAGATCCGAGCACTAAACTCCCTCGTAGCAGTGGAGTGGCTGCTTTTAGGCCGTCCCTGACAAGTACGTTGTCTATTCAATTGGGCGCAATGATTTGTGCAACACTAACTGCGGCAATTCCAAGAAGGATCACGGTGTTTGTTCGCATTGCGGTGAGTACTCCACCTACCGTTTAGCTATTGCCGCGCTGACGTCAAACATTCACCGGACCCATTGTACCACCCACGTATAAGCTGGTTTTTTCGGTATCATCGGCACCCTTCTCCTCTGCTCCTTACTACTAGCAAACAGACTTCAATGCCCGGCGATGACACAACCGCTCTTATACGGCGGATTGGATTCCTTGAAGATGAGAATGCCATGCTCCGCAGCTCCC
>JBBPMP010000935.1:0-10960 GCA_038090395.1 Boletales sp. KT-2023a
GAGTCAAAATGGCATGGCTAGCTAACAGCATGGTCAGTCAGAAGGAATGGTATGAACACAAGATGGATAATGTACCTGGGTCATCACCACCACCCTCCATTTCTCCATAGTTGAAACACACAAGTATGGAGACTTCATGAACATGGCAAAGAATATGCTAGCTCAAAGTCATGAACTGGTAGGCAAGTTCCAACCACACAATGTCCACTGCTGTCTGATATGAGATGTAGTCCCACAGTGCACAGTTGCCAATAACTACAAACTCATCCTGCTCCATCAGCTGCCACACATCCATGTCTGAGTGTGTGTTCACAACTGGAAAGTGGTAAAAGTAGCTGAATGAATGCAAGGTGATGATCTCCTTGTGGATGAGACATTGAGTGAGATCCAGCCTTTGGCAGCTCATGTGCACTCCATTTCATGTTGATCAAACAGATCATGTTTGCATGAAAACAGCTTGGCAGAACCCTGGATCAAAATCACCACAAGTGCATCACTTGTGTTAATGACATAGATGGTCTTGCCTGCAAAGCAGTCATGATTCCAGAGGAATTAGCATGATATGAGCTCTTGTACAAGGTCATGCCCCCTGTCAATGTGCTCACCTGGGACATTTTGCAATTCAATGGATTCCTGGCATAGAGCATGTCATGCAGTTGTTTATTGAGCTGCAAGAACATGATGAACACAGCAAAATGGTCTGCATAATGGCAATAACAGTGATATGCCAAGTTGATGAAGGTGATCAAAATTGACCTAAAAAGGGACAGAGCACATCAGTACGAGATCACACATGGTCTGGACAAGCAGGTGAAGAAAACTCACCAGCAGGGGCTCAACACAAGCTGGATGGAACAGAAGGTGACAGGCATGCACCATATGTACCAGTAGGTGTCCCAGACAGTCCAGAACACATGGCAGTACCAATGGTATGATGTGAGTGAGGGTGGGGTGTGAATGAGCAGGAGTGATGTACATACAATTGGATGGTGATGGTGTTCAAACAGGAATGAATAATGGCTGAAACAGATATAAGCACAGATGAATAATAAGCACAGGTGATGCACCTTCAGGAGCCCACTTATCCTGCTCAAAAATACAAGATAAGCAAGAGTAGCATGCATGCAGAATGAGTGAGGTGACAGCCACAATAGTGTGACTATGTCATGTGACAAGTTTGAATTTCAAAAATCTGTCTAAGTCACAATATTAGACAATTTTATTAGGATAAAGTACTAGTAATAAACAAACAAACTTGTAACTACTGTAGCTGAGCAGTAGCACTGTGGCCTGGTGTGGGGTGCTGTGGGCCTGTGGCCCTTAGCCACAGTGGTGCTGTAGCTGAATGTGGTAACTGCTGATTAATGTAGCCTTGACATACTGCATACCTGGCAACCTGTGTGACTGTGCTTCAACTGTGGCTTGGCTGTGCACTCAGCTGTTTGCTGTGGCTCAGCTGTCAATGCTGTCAATGTTACAGCATACTGTAACTAAAACAGGGTTTTGCTGATGATGACTGTCAAGCCATCCAATGCCTCATCCACTGTGGATCCTGCTTCATCCCCAATGTCACCATTGCCAAACTAACCACAGCAACTGAACTAGCACAGCTGCTGAGAAGGCCAAACCCAAGGTTACCCTTTCCCCTGAATATTCCAAGTTCTCCACCATCTTCTTCAAAGAAGTGACCAACCATGTTCCCCCCAGCCAACCCTATGACCACAAGGTTAACCTTGACAAATCCTTCATCCCAAAAATTTGCAAGCTCTACCCTCTCACCCCTGATGAAAAACTTGCTACTGAAACCTTTCCTGATGAAAACCTCAAAGCTGGCAAGATTTGCCCCTTGAACTCTCCCCAAGCCACTCCTTTCTTCCTCATTAAAAAGAAGGATGGTGGCCTCTGCCCTTGCCAGGACTACCACTATGTTAATGAACATACTGTTCATGATGCCTAACCCCTTCCCCTCATCTCTGATCTTGTCAACAAACTCAAGGGAGCCAAGGTCTTTATCAAGTTTGACATCCATTGGGGATATACTGTAACAATGTTCACATCAAGGATGGACACCAGTGGAAAGCCACATTCATCACTCACAAAGGCCTCTTCAAACCAACTGTCATGTTCTTCGATCTTTGCAACTCCCCAGCCACCTTCCAACACTTTATGAATGACTCCTTCAGAGACATGATTGCTGAAGGATGGTTGATCATCTACATGGATGACCTTTTGATCTTCTCCCCTGATCAGAAAACCCATGAGGAATGCACCAAACACATTCTTCAACAGATGAAAGAACTCAACCTCCATCTCAAGCTTGAGAAATGCAACTTTGCCATCTCTGAGGTTGAGTACCTCAGCATAATCATCCACCCTGACAAACTAGCCATGGACCCTGTCAAACTTGATGGAATTCATGAATGGCGCATCCCTGCCAAGGTTAAGGATATTTATTCCTTGGCTTTGCCAACTTCTACCATCACTTCATCCCCAACTATTCCAACATTGCTTGATCCCTCCTTGACCTCATCAAAAAGAACCAACCTTGGTCTTGGTTCCCTTCTTGCCAACAAGCTTTCAATGGATTGAAGAAACTCTTCCTCTCACAACCCATCCTCCATCTCCCTGATCCCTCTTGTCCCTTCACTGTCACTACTGACACTTTCAAATATGCTTCAGGAGGTGTTCTCCTTCAAACTGATGCTAATGGTGACTGGCACCCCTGCTCCTACTTCTCCCAAACCTTCTCCCCAGCCAAATGAAACTATGATATATATGATTGTAAACTCCTGACTGTCATTCATAGTCTAAAGACTTGGCAACACTATCTTTTAGGTTCCCCTTTCCCTGTCCAAGTCTTCACAAACCACAAGAACCTCACTTACTTTCAACAACCCCAGAAACCCAACCAATGACAAGCTTGTTGGTTGCTTGACATCTCCAACTATGATCTTAAACTCACTCATGTCCCTGGCTCCTCCCTGGCTGCCCCCAATGCTCTCTCTCATTGCCCTGATCTTCTTCCTCCCCATGACAATGATAATGACAATGTCACCCTCCTTCCAGACTCCCTCTTTGTTAACCTTATTGACACCTCTCTCCAGGAGAAGCTAGCCTCCTCCTCTGCCTCCAATCCTCTTGTGCTTGATGCACTCTGTGCCACTACCAGCAACATTCCTGCTTGCTTTTGCTCTTGCCTCTCTGATTGGCAGTATGACACTGGCATCCTCACTTTTCAAGAACATGTCTATGTCCCTCCTGACCTCCATCACTCCATTGTCTGAAAACACCATGATCACCCTTCCGCTGGCCATCCTGGTTACTTAAAAACCCATCAACTTGTTGCCTCTGAATTCTGGTGGCCTGGTCTTGTCCACTTCATCCAAAAGTATGTCAAAGGCTGTGCCTCCTACCAATCTGCCAAGGCAAACACTCATCCCACCATTCCCCCCCTCTCCCCCATCTTTTCCTCCTGCACCCACCCCTTCCAACAGGTCTCTTGCAACCTGATCACCAACCTTCCCCTCTTTGATGGCTTTGATAGTCTTTTGGTCATGGTCAACCATGGGCTTACTAAGGGGGTGATTCTCTGCCCTACAAATAAATTGGTGTCTGCTAAAGGAATTGCCTTTCTCTTTTTCCACAAAGTCTACACTCAGTTTGGCCTCTACAACAAAATCATCTTGGATCATGGTCCCCAATTTGCCTCTACCTTCACAAAAGAACTTGGATACCTCCTGGGATATGACCTCTCCCTCTCCACCACCTATCACCCTCAGTCTGATGGTGAAATGTGTGTCAATCAAGAAGTCAAAACCTATCTTTGGATCTTCTGTGGCAACTCACTGTCTACCTGGTCTGAAATGATCTCTCATGCTGAATTTGCTCACAATCACTGCCTCCATTCTGTCACAAACAAATCACCATTCTTTCTCATGATGGGCTTCAAACCCTGTGCTCTTGCCACCATTCTTGCCAAATCCCACCTTCCAGCTGTTGAAGAACACTTGAAACTCATCTCCACTGCTTGAGACAAAGCCCTGGTGGCACATGAACTTGCCAGACAAGTCATGAAATCATGATTCCATGGAAAGTTTACCCCATTCCACAAAGATGACAAGGTTTGGCTCAAAGCCCAAAACCTTAAATGTCTTATCTCTCATCCAAAATTTGCTCCTAAGCAAGGAGGACCCTTCACTATCATCCATGTCTTATCTCCCTTGATGTATAAACTCCACCTCCCTTGCACCTGGAAAATTCACCCAATATTCCATGCCTCCCTCTTATTGTCCTATCATGAAAACAACATACATGGACTGAACTTCCCTTCTCCCCCACCTGACCTTATTGATGGAGAAGAAGAATATGAAATGGAGAAGGTCATCTGACACAAAAGATCTCCAAACAACTGAAAATTCTTAATCCAATGGAAGGAATACTCTGCCAAAGTAGACTCCTGGTTACCTGAATTGGAGTTCAAACATGCTAAGGAACTTCTGAATGACTATAAGAAGCTCCACCCTTCCATCTTTTCCCCTTCCCAACTCCCATCAACTCCCTCTCATCATTGAAATGTTGTCCCCAACCAGATCCCCTTCTCTCACTTAGGCTACTACCAGCTGGACCTCTCCTCTCCTCTATCACATTCAAGGCCTTGATATTCCTGAACCTCATCCCACCATCACTTCTCCCTGGAACCTCCCTCCTAAACTTCCTCCTGTCAACACCTCCTGAAAAATTCCTTGGACTACCCCCTATGTTCCTCCTACCCCCCCTGTGGACACTAATGCTGTTCTCTCTGTTGCAGTTCCCATCCACACTCACTGTGTTTGACAGGAACACTTCCCCCTCCCTGCCCAGAATGCTATGCATATGGGCCTGGACCATCCTGATCCCATCCTTCCCTTTGTCACCATCTGGAATCCTACTCCCTGCTCAAATCCCTTTTACATTTATACAACAAACTCCCTCATCTTCTTTCCATTACCAACAAGATCCATGCCCACTCCTATCTGATGACACAATCTGCCCTCATCCATGACATACATGGATGAATCCTCACTCTTACCACCAACCTTATGCATCAGCTTGAGATGGACAACCTCTCTGCCAACATTCTATTTTACATCAGGGAGCTAGCCAACCAATCCAAGGAGAACCAAGTTCCCACCCCAGACCATCCAGAACCCTCTTTGACTCTTGATGATCTTGTGGTGTTACACTCCCACTCTTTTGGCTACCACACTGCAGCACAGTCCACTGACTACTCCTCAGAACCCTTTACCCAGGCAATGGCCAACAAGATGGATCATGCTGAAGTATGATGAAATGGACAATGTGACTGTCCTCTCCCTCCTCATCACCCACTTTACTTCAAAGCATGCTACCACTGTTGCTGTATCAACCATATCTGCCCTCACTGTCCTTGCTATGCCTGCCTCTTGTGTGGTTGTCATGCACCTGGACATTCCCAACACAGCTGTCCTCATCACCCAATCCCTTGTTCCCCTTTGCCTACTGCTTCCTTCTCCTCCCCCACTTCTTCTCAGTCTTCTGGTCATTCTGCCCCTCATCCATGTCATCCCCTCATCCTAGACTTTTGTCTACTTCCAATGAGGCTGGACCTTCTACTCAGACTCCCCCCTGGTACCATCCACATCATCATCATCGTCAGTCTCCTCCTTGCCCCTCTCCCCCCTTTGAAGTAAGAACTCTTGCCTTCACATCACATTGCATCTATGAGGAAAACAGCAAAGGAGTCAATGACTCTGCTTATGCCAACGTGACTGGTTCCCCTGGAGGAGATCATTGCATGGATCTCTAAGGCTTTCTTCCTGTTCTCATGGATCATTTTATGTTCACTTTTTGTTTTCTTGTAGTAACTTTGAATGTAACCCAGGGGTAATGTTACAATTCCCTATTTTCTCCTATTCTTTGTCATACATAGACCAGCATTACCTGATATTGTTTCACCTTCTTTATAGTATTCTAGAATGTGTAACATGTTTGTCACATGCTGTTCTTATCTTGTATCATGTTATTCATTTCCATTGCCTCATGTTCCTGTTATCTCCATCATGAGGTGAACCTTACCTTTTTCTGAGCTTTAACCTTATCTGAGTAATACTTAAGTCTTAGTCAAACATCATTTGTACTTTAGCTTAGTTCTGCTCAATCTTACCTCATCTCACTCAGAACTCTTTGATCCCTTTGTTGACTCTCTGTTGGATGACTCCTTGATCTTCATTGACTCTCTACATTGATCAAATGTCTAATCCTCTGCTGATTGCCTTATTGGTTGACTCTTCATCAACTGGCAAGTCTTGCTCAGACTCCTTGAACATTGACTTTGTCTTTAGTTATCTTTGGAGCCTATGCTTGTTCCTACCTGGACCAAGCATAACAGGTATTGCACTGATCAACAAGATGGTACTCAATAGTGGTTGGCAGCATGTCAGCATGCACCACCCACATACTGATGCTCATGAACTATGAAAAGATAAAATCACAAAGAGCCTGAACTTATCATGTGTCACCTTCAATCATGGTATGTATGTTTACAGTTATATGTTTGACATATCTATATCTAATAAGCATCATTCCCAGATCAGTTACCTGCAGAGCCATGTCTTGAGAGAAAGATTGTTTGAACACTGTCATCATTTCAATTGAAGTTAGCAGCATTCACTGGAAGCTTTGCCAATGAATATCTACAAGACTTGTGTCCACCTATACTGTATCTGATCAGCTGCTGGATGACATCTGGATGGAACTTGAAGAGCAGGTCACACAGATCACCAACACTTCTGTGCCATTGCATTTTTTCCTTCACAAGCAAGATGAAATAGAAGGTTGAATTTTGAATTTTATGAATCTGGTTTGATGCATTGTGCAGGATGCAGTTGAGCAGCTTTTTGGACACCTGATACTATGTAGAAAATTTTCATATTGATTGCTGGTATATGCACAATATCTCTCCAGCTAATATATTTTGTAGTAGCTACCAGATGACATCAGTGTGATGCTGGCATTTTCAGGTGTTGTGGTATGTGTTACAACTGGTCTGGGTAGGAACAGATATAGACTTGGAGGGACATCTTCAAGTTGAGGAAGTCTGGGGTCAGGGGTAATGGCTCTGGAATGAAGGTTTGGAGTGATGGAGGTTTGCCATATAGACCTAGGGGTAGACTCAGGGATCTTGGGGTCAGAGTTAGGGATAAAGGTGTTGGGTGGTGGGGATCATATAAGAGCAGATCAACAGAAGTGATGTCAAATGGACATAGTACAGGCAGAGGGATCTTGGGACCACTGCTGGAGTTTGAGGGATAGACTAGATCAATGAAGGTACTAGAATCAAGGATGAGGGAGTAGGCAATGAAGGCCTAGGACTGGGGATGAGGGATGAGGGAGTGAAGACAAAAACCCAAGTAGGAATTGCTTAAGGTTATTCTATGATACACAGCTGGTATATGTATATACTACAGGGGGCTAGTCATACCAAGTTGTTGAGGCAGCTTAAGGCTGCAGAGGAATAGCCCTAAGGCTGGATATTCTAAATAAAAGAGGACAGCCAAATGCTGTGATCAGAAGGGCTGTCTGGAGTAAGAATAGAAACTGTGCAAAGCTGTGCACATACATATTATCCCTTTCACCAGTGCAAGTTCCCAGAATGACTGATGAGGTACATCAACAATACCCCTCATCAAGTCATCCCTTACTGAATAATGCCAATTGAGTCTGGCTTCTCCCTACCCATCAACTGCTATATGCAAGCTGATGAGATGCTTTGAGAAATCTATGAAGCAGCCAGATGGGCATTCATGGTGACACCTACAAAAAGTTCAAACTCAATTTCATGGCACAGGATCAAGGTTTTGAGTTATTCAGGCAGGACATCTCTGTCTCTTCATGATAATTATATAATGGTAAAGGCAACATATCCAGACACTTACTACCCTATTGTACATTGGACACATTCAGAGACAAAGCAGAAAGGGGATGAAGATTTTCATGTGTGGAATGGAATAGGGATTCAGACATGGATGAGGATAGAGGAAAAAGAGAGGTGATTCAAATGGGACATGGAACTCCAATATTTACCCCATTACAAACAACTAATTGCTCTGCAGAAACACCTTCTCAATGTCACTGGCACAGATGCTGAGATCTTCACTGCTTCTGTTCTTAGTGGAATCTATTGGTGACCAAAGAAAAAGGCTGCAGAAGAGGGTGAGCAAAAGTGAAAGGCTCACAAACATGTTTAGTAATGGAGATGGACTCCAATTCCTTTTATCATCTATTCCTCCTACTTGGCCATTAGGCACTTTATCTTATGCAAAGTATGCTTCATCTCTTCCCTTTCAATATTTATCTTTCCTGGATTTGCATGTGGATTTTGGTGAGACCCATAAAAATTCTTTGCTGATGCAATACTATACTCATATGCATTGAGAACTCCACCACAATAATTTTCTGTTATATCTAGAGATACCAAACCCACACTTCAAATTTCTTTGGTACAATACTTTTATATCAAAGGTTACTATACCTTTACCATCCTAGTGGACACCAAGAGACAATGTCACATCCTGTGTCACCAGTCTCACTCTGCACACCCCTATCTGACTCCTCCACCCCTCCAACCCAACTCCTATCTGAACTCCACCTCCTTCATCCACTCTCACACAACATCTCTGCTCCTCCCTGACATCCCTGTCCTCCCTGATGTCTCCATCCTCCCTGACATCCCTGCCTTCCCTGATAGGTCTTGGCCTCTCCTGTATTTAGTTCTCTGTCTCTGTCCCTGTAGTTATGCTCCATCATCCCTGTAGTAGCACTCCATCATCCCTTGATGCCACCAGTATGTAGCTTTACATACTCTGCTACTCTGCCCTCCATCATCCCTTAGCATAGCCTTGGACTTCATGTATTTAGTTCCTATCTCACTAAGGACTTATTCCTGAGTTTGTAAATCGACTTTGTCACCCCCAGTCTTCACTCTCGTCCTCTCATCCTCTTTCCCTCTGCCTTGGTAGCCTTGGCTATTGTTGTACCACATCCAACCCTGACCTCTGAAATCCAAGGACCAGACAGTGCAGTGGCACAGGCAATCCCTGAAGCCAAGTTTTCCATATGACCCTGACCTCATCTTCGACCTCTGACCTCCACATTCCACCCAGGTCCACTCCATCCATCCACTTGTCCAGAGACTGGAGGAATTGGACTTGACAGTATTTATGAACTCCTCCTGTACTGTCTTTACTCCTTATGAACTCATGACACTCCCACATGACCTCCATGCCTGCTTGCAGCAGTGCACTATGCAGCACCTCTCTGAAGCAGGGCTAGTAGGCTCAGCAAAGTTGTTCTCCTCCACTTTGGAGATGAGGACTTCTTCTCTCCTTTGCTGCCAGACCTCTCCCTCACCTCTAGTCTCCTTCATCTCCCTCCATTCCTAACACCAATGATAGGCATTGAACCCCTCCCACACATTGAGCATCGTGATTGTCTTGTGAATGTTCATCCCCACCTCCAGTCATGCCAGGACTCCTACAGTTCTAAGTCCTCCTGGTGGTGACATCCCTCTGAATTCACCTCCACCTCTGTCACACCAACTCTGTCGGTTTTCCTCCTCCTACTCCACTCCCCACTCCACCTGCATCTCCTCTCTCTAACAAACCTCTCGTGGCTCTGATGCAAGTCATCCACAACCTCTTTGAGGTGCAGATACCAGATAGTGGCTCTCCATTCACTCCCTCCATATCCTCCATCCCCTCTGTTTCTCTGCCATGCCAGCTCTGTCATCATATTCCATCTCCAGCAAAGCACCCTTCTACCCCCGCTTACCTCCAGCACCTCAGATACTCTGTTGCTTTTGGGCAAACTCACTCTGACCCCTATGGCCTCCTTGACTTCTGCTTCCATGGAGTCAGGAGATTGGTCTGCAGTTCCCAGTCCTTCACACACTCACAGACATTCTAACAGCATCCACTTCTGACCCTCACACCCTCACAACCTCTGTATCACTTGTCGATCATGACCTCTTATGACCACCTCTATGTCCCCTCCAACTCCCTTGATGGTCTTTCAAATGACACTGCACTGCTTCACTCTGCTCAACTTCACCTCTGCTTCTCCTCTGGCATGTCAACTCTGGACATTTCAATGTCACCTCCATTGGGTTTCTCTTTCATACTTGTACTTGGACATATCTGGCTCACCTGCTGCAATCCATTGATTGATAGGGTATTGGGCCATACTAGTTTCTGAACATCTATGTAATGAATGCTGACAGCTCTGGTACCACCTCATGCCTCCAGTTGAGTCTCCAATTCCTCCACCTCCAGTTGTCTCTGACACACCACCTCCAACTACACTTCTATCCACTCCACACATCTTTCTTCAGTTAAAGAGCTCTATGCATTCCACCACCTACATCTGCCCTGAGGATTCCATCTCCTCTTGGCATTGTCTACCCTCTTCCCTCTGAGCTTGAAGCAACTCCATGCATTCTTAAACAAGTTCCTCCAGACTTTCCATCAATTAACTCCACTCCTGTGCTCCTATCCTCCTTCCCCACCTCCACTCTGGATGCCTTGATGTGCACCTGATACCCTCTCTCAACACTGGGACATCTTTCCAAAGAGGGGAATAGGGATTCCACTTGTGCCAACCTGTGCTCTTTTGCACCTGTTTTTTCACCTAGAACAGCTCACATCCTCCCTCCATTCACCTCACCTCCCCACCTCTGTACTCTGTGCTGCTACCACTGTCAACATGTAAAGAGAGTGTAGATAATGCAGGCTAACGTTTCACACTACTCTCTTGGGTGTGCAGTACAACGATAGGGGTAATGACAGTATGAGACTTACTGTCTAGCAGAATACTTGAGTAGAGTATTGGACTATATTGATAGTTGGGTTGAGTGAGAGAATGGAAGATATGAAAGGAACTTGATTTC
>JBBPMP010000936.1:0-10949 GCA_038090395.1 Boletales sp. KT-2023a
CCTAAGGATTTAGACTTAGAATAGTAAGGTAGTTCAGATATAGAAAGATCTAGTCACTAAGACTCAGACTTCTTGATCCGACTGATTTTACACAGGTAAAATGATCCTTAACCTTTGACAGGTTTCCAGAATAATTCCGGAATATTCCGGATGGTTCTGGAAGTGTTTCAGAAGTGTTCCGGAGGTTCCGAAATATTTTTCTGAACTTTCTAGAATTTATTGAGAGTAAAAACATCGATTTACAATGTTTTTACTAATGTTCTCAATCTGCTTTAGGGCAGGTTAAGTAGAACATGATTATATATGCTAATATACTCTTTATTAGCATTATTTATTCATGTGTTATCATTTTATTTCGTCACACAGTACTAAGCCTTCCTTCAGCTGCCTCCCCTTCAATGGCAACACCTGATCATCCAAAACGAAGCCCCACGGTCAGCGAACCACATCCCCAACCCATTTCACAACCCCCGCAAATGGATATTGACAACATTGCACTGCCTACATCACCCCTCCTCCCCACCTCTTCTGAGACAGTCCCAGCCTCACCCCTTCCACCCATCCCATCAGCCACAGTAATCCAAGAACCTTCCCTCACGCCGACTACTGCAACTCCCCCCCAACCCTTACCTATACCAGCTTCCTTCGATAGTGTCATCCAGCAGGTGGTAACAGAATGCTTAAACATTACTTCCATGGACTTCGTCGAAACAACAGTCCACAGTTTGGTCGATGCTTGTATCCCTTGGCTAGAGAAATACATTGAAGCAAAGATTGGAGCCATTACCTCCAGTGCGTGCACCTCGCAGAAGGGCTCAGGTGAAGATGGCGGTTGGGACGGTGATGATGAAATGTTGGAGGAAGGAGCACCCTTTCCCTTGTCGAAAGGCAAGAAAAAGCCTGGTCCTCACGGCCTTATGAATCATTTGCATGTATGCAGCATCACTTTTGGTTATTATTTTTCCTAACCACCGTCCAGACTGCTTTCAGAAAATACCTCTCAGAGAAAGGTGTGATGGAAACTCGGACCACCAAACCCGAAACACTTCCGCAGGTCCCCACCACTCAACTGCAAGCATTCATTCAAGATGGTGTATTACCACCAACAATCGATAAAGTAGCTCTTGATTGGAGCGTCTCATTGAAATCATCTCTGTGGAATAAAGAGATGATATGCTTACTAGCCCATGATTTCCATGAGAAGGTCAAAATGGGATCTTAACCGAGTGTGGTCTACAATGCCGAGTCTATGGGCATTGGTACCCTCAAGCACATGTGCTGGCAAAAACTAAGTCACACTCACCAAGGCTGCCATCATCAAATAACCATGGCTACCTACCCCGAAGAGCAACGGCAGCTTGCCTTATCACAAGAGACCATGAGGCGATCCACTCAACAAAAGAAAGCGAGACTAAATGTGCGGAAACACACTGTAAGTTCCTAAATTTGTGTATACATGTTAATTTACTTCTCTATATCTAGATGTTTGCTAGACGGCAAAAAACCACTCAGGAGAACCAATCCCAGGCTCCTGAAAAATGGGACCAAATCATCAGAATTATCGATCATCTTGGTCTGGATGCCATGAGTGGGGATGAAACAGACACCCCCCCTGGTGTGTATCCAAAATTTGTGAGATGGATTGGAATACCCTGGCGCAGCCCTCACATTTCTGAGCTATTGCAGAATGTGGACTCTTACAAACCTTCTTGCAGACAAGAAAATTTGACGACTCACATAGGGAACACACCATTTCATCGCTACTACGAAGCATGCAACAATTCTGAATCAAATCCCATTTCTAACCTTCCACGAAACTGGTATGATGATAACTGGTTTAAGGGCCTGGCTGCAGGCCAACACGCAGTCCTCTCGGCGTGTGATGACTTTCCGGTACCGGTTTTGGTATAGTCATCCCTCTGCTACAGATATTCTTACTGATTGCACCCTAGTCCGCTTATGGGACCCCTTAAGTGCCTGCTGGGTGGTCCACTGCACTGGGCAGCCCACTAGTGGGACCCCTATATGTTTTTCACACAGTCTGAATATGATGCAGCCTATTTCTTATGTAACTATTTACACCAAGTTCAAACCATCCGGGATCAAATCATAGTTAGCAAATGTTATTGTGGCTGTTTTCCCACCTAGGCAGACTTGTTTGCACCATATGTAATGATACCATACATTAAAAATGTAAATAAATATTTTCTCCATGCTTAACAAAACACATTGTTTCCATTTGCAAATATATTTGTTCATGAAATATTGTCTTTACTTATATTCAAATAACATTTGCTAAATATTCTATCATCAGTATGACCTAAACACAAAAGAAGTTAATTGTGAGAATAAGTTTTTCATAATGTGCCGGGAACATATTGGTCATCGCAGGCGAAACATGTTCTTGGATAAATTACCCATTTGTAAGCCGTACTTATCTGAACATGCCTGTGGTGTCATCACAATCAGATATCAAAATTCACACAGCCTACTAGATACATTATTGTAGGAACTTCATTCAAAGGAATGCTAGAATATGGTAGCCAAAGTAGCATTGTTGTCCTTTCCGCCCTCCAAAGCGCCCAGCAGCCGACTACCAGGACCATTTTTGCCAAACGTAAACCCGACCCACACACCTCTAGACTGCGGGTCCTCCTTCTCTCTCACCTTGTCCACGTTCCTCTGCTTATCCTTTACTTCAGCATACTTGGCCATGTCCTCGGGCGACGTGAAGTCATCATAGTACCCAGTATCGATCTCCGAATCCAGCGCAGGGACGAAAGGCGCCCGCGTCGACCGTAAATCTTCCCATTTGACGCCGTCAAAGAAGGGGTGGCTCATCACCTGCGTGAGGGTCGCGTATCGGACGCTCGAGTGCGATATAAGTCTAAGTGACGGCACGCGTGAGTAACGCCACTGGCAACCGACGTGGACGTACCGCGTCACGGCGTCCCATGCGATGTCAGTGAGATTGAAGATGAGGTCTTCTGGTTTGTCGTATTCAGGCCGCCGTAACACCTTGGTCCAGTTTTTCAGATTGGTCCATGTTTCCTCTGGCGTACTGCCGCTGAAAGGAGGGAAACCGGCCAAGAACTCGAAGAAGATGCACCCCAGGGACCAGTAGTCGACAGAGTAGGTGTAAGGCTTTCCACGCAGTACTTCGGGAGCCATATAGTCGGGCGAACCCACGATCGAGTCAGCATAACGTGGATCTTCATGACGGATAGAACGGTAAATGGAACGCCTCTCAAGCGTCGACCGATACACGACCTGGTTGTCCTTGACCTTGTCGAGCTACGCAAACATGTTACAAGGAAAATCATTGCTCGACGATAGACCTACTTTGACTTTGAGTGACTCGATTCGTTTCGGATTTAAGGCTCCAGTGGCCAACCCAAAGTCTGTGAGCTTGACATGGCCAGTTGCATCGACCAAGAAGTTCTGGGGGGGTGTCCGCAATCAGACGGAACAAGAGAAAAACCTACGAGCCCACGAACCTCTGGTTTCAAATCGCGATGAATATAGCCGAGTTTGTGTAGTTCGTTAACAGCTACAAACATCTCGGTGATGTAGAACCTGGCATGCTCTTCCTTGAGCACTCCAGAGTTATTCAAAAGGGTCCGAAAGTCGCCCCCGGGCACGTATTCCATGGCAAGATACACGTGTTGCGTGTCTTGAAACGCATACAACAACCGCACCAGCCATGGCGTCTTGGTAGCCGTCAAAATATCTCGCTCGACGAGAACGTGCCGAACCTAGACATGATCAACATCCACACCGCGCGTAAACGACACACCGTCAATGACATACCTCGTCCATCTTGTGCAACGTCCGTTTCCGCATCTTCTTCAAGGCGCACACCTCGCCCGTTTCCTGCTTGCGCGCCAGAAAGACCTCGCCATAACCTCCCTGACCGACCTGCGCTATAATGTGGAACTGCTCCACGCGCAGCTTTGCGCGACGTTTCCTCAGTAACACCCGTTCGCGGCCACAGTACGACTTGAACTCCTTGGCATACTCGACAGTCGACAACTGCCGATGCCCCGTATCCCCGTCGAAACGCGCCCGGCGGTCCTTGCGCGCCGCGAGATAGCCGAGACACTGAAAGTAGTAGTCGAGAAAGTCTGGCGATCCTTTAATCGCAACATCACCGATCACGACGCAGACGCACACAGTTGGGCCACGGTGGCTTTCCGCTTTACCTCTGCGCTCTCGAGCAGCTCTCTCTCCCAGAGCTGGAAGCCGGACGGTTTCAAGGTCGTTGCGGCTTTGGTGGTGTCCATGCGGACGTCCTCGTTCCAGCCATGGTCTGGCTTGGCGGTGTTCATGTGGATGTCACGCAGACCTATGGTGATGCCCTTGGTCGTGTCCATGTGGGCATCGCGGTATTCGGTGTTGGTCACCTTGGTAGCGTCCGTCATGAGGGAAGACGAGTTGGATCACGAATGCGAGAATCTAAGACGCACGCCCGCTTGACACGTGCTACGGTGTCATCATGTGACTGACGCGTCTTGACATGCGACACCAACACATTGATCTCGCGTCCGTCCTCGCCCAGCCCACACCGCAGGTGGACCTCCGATTGCATGCATACGAGACTTCGACGTCCAACTTTGTCAAGGCCGTCACCAACTACACCAACCGCGCCATCGCCGAGATCTCGAAACATCGAAATGCCCAGGAAGCAGACAAGCGGAAACTCGCCGAACGCATCCAGGCAGTGGAAGTCGAAACGAACCAATGCAAGCTGAAGGAGATCGAGCTCCTTGCGGGTACGTCGCGATTCGTTTTGCCTTTTCAGCTGAGTCGTGTACCTGCTTTAGTATTGGCGAAGGAGGAAGAGGAGAGGCGTGAAGCTGAACAGTCCATCACGACACTCAAACGCCAACTGGCTTCGCTCCGTGAGGCAAGCGCAGCCATTGATTCCGAGATCGAGCAGTACCGTGCCGCCGTTGCTAATTTGAAACGAGGTGCGAGTCCCATTTTCATGGCATATCTATCTACGAACCTGCAAATCTAGAAAAGGACGCAGAGCGGAGTATACTGAACGAGCAGGCTGCGCAGCTGGAGCCAGAGCTTGCAGCAATCGAGTCATGGCTCAAATGCAATATCGAAGGCATCGAAACAGACCAACTTTTGATCCGGTTCTCGCACATAGACGAAACAAACGTGGACCGGGAGTTTAGCTTTGTGCTTGATATCTCTTCCCCTTTGTATAATGGTGAGACACCTTGATTTACGCCGTACGGATCTCATGCGTTCGCAGTAATAACGACGACACCACCGCTACCCACACTCCCAATATTGTTACACGAACTCAATCAGAGTGGAGATGTATATCGATTTATCAAGCGCATGCGATCAGCATTTCGAGATTTGACACGAGTACAAACCTAATATAAAGCATCTAGTCAGTCTATGTACAGATCATGTATACCCATCATTCTTCGGCGTGGTCACCCCAACCAGTTCTATCTCTATACCCCCCCGCACTCCCGAGCTTTGTCTTGTTGCGTGACTTGCGACCACCAAGCTCCTTGTACATTTCCCGCATTTCGACTTTCCCGGGGCGGGTTTGCTCTTCGGCCTTCCATCTTTCCTCGTTAATTTCCTTGGGGGTCTGATATCCCGATCGAGAGGGAGAAGGCAATTCCAACGGATTTGAATGCGCTGACTTGGTTGCACTCATGGAAAGAAACGTCAGACGCTGGAGACGGGTCAGATATGGCATGGACAGTACTAGGTTATGCGCACCCAGTTCTGCTTCGACTCTCTTCTAGTCCACTTTCCCGAGGGTAAACTCTCGTCGTGAAAATACTCTTTGCGGTAGTGTTGAAACCATACTGGAATCGTTTCAGAGACAACACGCATCGCGGACGCACGCACTTACTATAGTTGAGCGTCTGGCTCCTGTTCCACTTGCGCGATACTCTCGAGCACGAAGCGAGGTCTGATATCGTGAGCCATTGGAATACACGCTGGGATATCTGAGTAGGGAGGGCCTTTAAAGGATCGGATGTAGTAAGCTTGGTGGCCAGTGTGGAGGTCAGAGCGCTCCGCGGATTTGCGCGCCGGGTGGGCGAGGCCGGTCTCGAACTTGGTCGTGATGAGGCACGCGAACGCGCGGGGGTCCCCGG
The DNA here is from genome assembly GCA_038090395.1 of Boletales sp. KT-2023a. NCBI lineage: Eukaryota > Fungi > Basidiomycota > Agaricomycetes > Boletales > Boletales sp. KT-2023a. The sequence continues at coordinate 6,138 of JBBPMP010000936.1, forward strand.
GGTTGACGTCTGGTGCAACGATGAGCGATGTATCAGATGGACATGAAACATACTCACAACGTATATGAGCTCATCGTCGGAATCTTCGTCGGAGTGGCGAGCAGAAGTGGCCTGCTTACGTTCCGCAGCGATATCTGAGAGGGTCAGCGAGCGGAGGACGTCCTGGCGGAGGCTCATGGTGGTCGAGGTGGAAGATGCAAACTGGCCAGGAAGGGGAGATATTCCTTTTTTGGATGCTGACAAATAGTGATGTCATACGATACATACATGTAGCGTTAAACAGACGTGAACAACGACCAGACACCTTTGGCATATCCGACCACCTCGTCCGCACCGAGCTTACTTTCGCCAAAGATGCGGTCCACGAACGTAATCGGAACCTCTCCCACCGTGTATCCGAGGGCTCGTGCGCGCACCATCATCTCCATCTGGAACACGTAGCCCCGTGACTGTGTCTGCGTGATAATATGCCGCAAGACGGGCAAGCGATACAACCTCGATGGCACGTCAGTCACAGTCGATCGAAGCACTGACGCATATATACCGGAAACTACCCGTCAAGTCACTGACACCAGGATTGAGCACCGTCGCAGCCAAGAAGTTGGCACCTCTCGACACGAGCTTCCGTTTGAGATCCCAGCCATGCACGCCGCCAGGACGCGTGTCGGTTAGAGAAGGCGTGGGCGTGGAGCGGTAGCGTGTACCAGTCACAATGTCCAGATTGTATGCCTGCTGCAACCTGTCTGACATGTCAGTCGCTTTCGCGACAGCCAGTGGAACGAACATCACCGGATGAATTGCGGTATAAATTTGGGCTATAACAAGGTGAGCCTTGGCCTCAGACGCGCATAGACTATCCTACATGATGTGAAAAGTCGGCATCCATGATGATCACAAAGTCGCCGGTACAAAAGTCCAGTCCATGGATATAAGCAGTCCTGCGCGCCCGCCATGAATTACTCGCAATTGAAAAGAAACTGGCACACGCACCCCAGCCCGAGCTTACCCGGACGTGGTCTCAAAACCTGCGGCGCGCTGAGCACACGTCGGCACGAGCAAGGCAAATACGCACGATTTTGTCCTCGCCATATACCCCGGTGAGCTCCCTTGCGACCTCTTGCGTGCCATCCGGGCTGGCATCGTCCACGACGATGATTTCCCATGCTAGCTCACTAGACCCATTAGCAACCACGCACGTTCGCGGACACGACACGCACTGCTCGCGAAATACTCTCGCCAATAGCCATACAATGATAGGCAAGTTCTTGCGCTCGTTGTAGGTCGGTAGAATGACCGAATACTTGTGTGTATTCGCGGAGCCGTACTGGCCTTGCATGGTCAACGACGGTGCGCTCTCAAACGGGTTCATTCCGAGGTGGGAGCGAGTCACGTGTTATTACGGATATGTCTTCCTCATCGTCATCCATGTCGATGGACTCTCCAGCGATCGCCGCGCTGAGGGGCCTCCTCAAAGAGACGCTCCGCATCACCACCCACGACAAGCGCGCCTTCATCGGCACCTTCGTTGGGACAGACCAGCTCCTCAACATCCTCCTCGTCAACACCGAGGAGTACATCCTGGACACGGACACACCGGCCGGCAGATATGTCGGTCAGATCATGGTCCCGTGGAAACTCATCATTCAGGTCGAGGATCTCTCCCGCTCGCACGACGAGAAGGGGAAAAGGCGTGAGCAAAATGGAGGGGGTCTTTACATCTAATGAGATCGAATGCGCAAGTAAACGACGTCCTTGCTCATGCCTTTGACTGATGTTATCCGCGGGTATAAAGCGTGTCAGAATGCATTTCCAAAAACAACCCTCTAAGGTCTCCGCGCGGAGTCACCTGGTGCTTCGAGAGAAGTGTTACCATCAGGGCACGGTCATGGGTCGGGAATGGTCTCGAGATGGTGGTGGACAACTAGTCTTTATACTTGTCCTTGTAGATCCACGCCATCCCAACGTCGCTGGCACCCTGCGCGACCTGGCATCGTCCTTGAGAGCTTGCACGCGTATGGGGGCATCGGATACACTCACTGCAGCGCGATACCACTTTGCAGCTTCTTTCTTGTCCTTCTTGCATCCCTTGCCATTAGCTAGACAGAATGCCAGATCCTGTTGCGCATCAGCATCGCCTAGTTTGGCGGCAACCTGATAATAGCTCTGCGCCAGCCGCATCAGTGCCTTGATCGACCACAAGCAAGCAGCCCATCACGTACGACTGCCATCTTCTGATCTTTTGCGACACCCCAGCCCTGAAAGAAACACTGACCGACCTCATAAATGGCAAGTACGAGTTCTTCCTGTCAGTGTGTGAGCAGCTGGACTTGACCCACAAAGAGCGGGAGAACGCACTCGGACGCCCTTTGCATCAAACCCCTTCCTTGCCTTCTCGAGGTCATCCACTGCCAACTCGGCCGCCTTGGTCAACCACCTGAACCCGCTCTTCTCGTTCTTCTCGCACCCCCACCCATGTCTCAGCGTCAGACCCCACATCAGCATCCCGACGCAACATCCACCCTGCTCCTTGGCGCTTTTCTCAAAGAAGAACGCCGAGTCCTTGAGCTTGTTGGCCTCGTGGTGTTGTATACCCAACTGCAAGTATTCTTCCGGTGTCTGTGGCTCCGTGGAGTTGGATCGACTGCTGGCGGGCGACAAAGTGGAGGATGGACGTGGACTCTGCGACGTCGGCGACGGCAGCCCGCTGTCCAGCTGATAAAACGAATAGGACGTAGAGTACAAGCTAGAAGGCGACGCGGCTCTCAACGACGGCGGATGTGCGGAGAGCGCAATGTGGTTCGAGTGCGGGTGTGTAGGTGCAGAGGGGACGCCATCTGGATGAAGATACGACAACGCGGGTGGCAGCGGGCCGGCAGGCGTTTGGAGGCTGTCAGCGTATATGCCGGTCACTGGCGTGACGGGGCTGAGGGCACGCGGGCTTGTCTTGGGCGAGTTGGATCGCTGCGCGTTACGGTCGAGGACCAGTCGCTTCTGTTCCTCGGAGGAGACGATGGGCGGTCGAGACGGTCTCGAAAAGTTCAGTCGTGGTAAATGACCCTGCGGCACGATTGGCTGGCGCAAAGGAGCGCCCGGCTTGCTGCTGCCAGGCATGTCATCCTGCGGCGAGGACACGACGACGGTCGGCAAAGGAGATGGTGGCATCGAATATTCAATGTCAGAGGTCGGTGGCCATAAGGAGTCAGCGTTGGTTGGAACGTGATTGTGGCCGTAATTGTCGTTCTCGTCCCGGCAATCATCCTCTCCGTCCGATAACGACAAAAAAGACTTGGGATTCTGCCAGTCAGTATTCGCCACTACGTTCGACGTCGAACTGCGAAATCTCGAGTGCAGCAGCAGCGGCGCGTGCTGATCATAAACGGTGGGAGGTGCGTTACGAGGTCGGAGTGATGGGGATACGGCATCGGCACTGTCCTGGCTGATGTTCTTTGTTCCTTGACAGCGTCGACGGGATGTCGTACGGCGGACGAGGGTCTCCAGCGGCGAGGAATGCAACAACTTGCTCTGGCTCGACGCGCGCTCGAATCCAGTATACCCCAGCGTTTCCATGTCTCTCCCTGCAAGGCTTTGGTAGGATGGTTGCAAAGGGCATTGCGTCTGGACACCGAGTGGGCTCAATGCCCATCAGTTTCAAGGTAGCGACGCATGTTCCTGAGAAAATCCAAAATTACATTCGAAACCTTGTCTTCGTGCGTCTCAACGAAGCCTTCCAAGTACCCACTTCACAAGTCTGTTTATTTATGTGGTCGCCATCGCTATATTTAGCGCACAGAAGATCTCACAGCAATGGATGAAATGCTCGTCGGCGCAGGATCTTAGCAACACCGTCATTCTCGTTAGTATGTCAAACATGCTTTTCGCCGTGCCCTTTGGCTGATCCTCCAACTCGTCTCTCTTGGAGAATTCCCGGTCAGTTCGGCTTCTCAAACTTCTCCTACAAAACACAGATCCGAACTCAGCTCCACAATAATGAGTGATACAAGCGTTTGATGGAAACGAAACATCTTACCTACCAACCCAGGTTGTCGCCTGCGTCGGTGTTCCCCCGATCAGTGCCTCAGCTTGAGTTGACGTTCTGCGCGATGGTCCACTCGGATGCCCATTAGCAGCATTGATGTTATATCAATGGTGATCAAGTGTACCCGAGCTGACCTTTCCCAACGCTTATCGCTACGTAGTGGAATGCAGGATGCAGGTGAGGTCCAGCTTGGCCGAAATATTCCGCGGTGACCGCTTTTCGTTCATTTCTAGGCATGCAGCTTTTGGGAGAAGACGACACCCCCAAATCCGTTCTACGTCATGATGTCTTTAAGTTTTGTACGGACATCCTGAGAAACTTGAGATGTACAAGCGGCATATCGCCAAGTCGTCCCATAAGCGCCTCCACGCGCGATCTCAAGTCGTGGGCGCGATGGCCAATGCATGGTGATACACTTCCACTTTTGATATGGCTAGTTTCTCGCCACACCGCGACGGCTTCCAGGTCCATACTTGACTAGCAAGGTTCGACGGGGCAAAAAATAAAGCTATGTAGCGATCAAATTCATTGATGGCAACCCACGCCGTAGTGCCGATCACAACTAGCCGGGAAAGTTCGCAGGTTATTTCAGTGTAATAGGTCATAACTAGTTCCCTTCCGGCCTTTGGACGTCCCAAGCTTACCGGGCCTAAGCCGGTGAAGCAATGGACAGTATATTGGAGCCCGTATGGATGTCAATTACCCATTCATCCACAGGTTTCAAGTTCATAACCCTGTCTGTAGCCTACTCTTTCAAGGCGACCTGAATGTTGTTC
>JBBPMP010000937.1:0-10945 GCA_038090395.1 Boletales sp. KT-2023a
CCGGCGGCCGGCGGAAGAAACTCGGAAGCATGTGGTGCCATGACCCCTTTAGTCAGTAGCATTCAAGGTTACCTTTTACGTTCTCAGATCAAAGATTGATCTATTGGCTGCTCTGATCTCTTACTCGATTTTAGATTTGGATGTGGTTGTTCCACGGTTGTCGCTAAGATGCTAACATTATTGGTGCAAGTAGAATTGCATCTGGCGCCCAAGTGTGGTGCTTGCTTGCGGATCCTTGCCTGGGTCATGATCATTACTTGATAGTCAGAGTACACGTTCGTAGTCACACTCCGAGTCAGCACGCCTCCGACATATTTCCTCGATTTTCAAGTAAAAGTTTTGATCCGGGGACGCACCACTGTCGATCTCACGTTCTGTTTTGCCTCTATGCTCCGAATGCGAATCAGGCGATGGGGTGTCTATCATACAGGTCCAGCGTTTTTACAGTCAGACTGTCCAGTGTCAAGTTGCCACTACATAAAACTTGAAGCTATTCGCCGCGTGACATCAGGCTGCACACTATCCTTCCCTCACTTCGCTCGTGTTTATCTATACGTTTTGGTTCTTCCAACTCCTTGCTTCCTATATGTGGTTTCTGGGTGCGGCACCTAGCACATTGTGCTCGCGCTAGCATTCATTGTGGGGACAGCTACTGATACGGTGATACCACGAACACGAGCACCAATCCTGAATACTGCGTGATCCTGTGGGGCACAACTTCAACGAAAATGTGTGGTTAATGCATACCAAAAATCGACGCCAGATGTACAGTATCGATCCTTGTTCTACTTAATAGTGGAAAGCTGACATCAGAAAAACAATGCCCACTGGCTGGATTGAACAACCGACCTCATCATGAAATATTGTTACAAGTGACGCGCTCTACCACTGAGCTAAGCGGGCTGATAATGTCATTGCTTGTTGAGAGCACAAAGTTTGAATGTTATATCTTTCCAGGGACAATCATGTCTAGAAGCGTTGTGTTATATTTGTTTTGTGCTACTTGGATAAACTAAATGGCTGAAGACTTCCCAATGCACGAACCGAGAATCTATGCAGTCCAAACCTTGGCGATCAACTCGGTTAGACCTAGTGTGGGACTCAGTTCCCAGCCACTCACACGACCACCGAACGGTAAATAACCCACCAATGTCATTCGTATTGAACTGGTAAACGCCGACCAAAACGCCGACAGTTGCGGCTCTAAGCGTCCAGTTCATCAAAGGACCGAGAACAGGGAACTTGCGCTTATGGAGGTAGTCGACAAGGATGGCATCAAACTGTGCACAGAAGAGAGTGATATAGAGCACCAAGAATCCTAAAAGTCCCTTACCCCGATATGACTGTGCATGACGAGCGAGATACCCAAGAGCCCATCAAGGACAGGATAAGCCGTGCCGGACGTAGCAAATGCTGCCGCGGTCATGGGGAGCAACGCTGCGGAAAGAAGGCGCTCGAACGCCCAGTGGTAGGAGCCATGCGTCTTGGAGGGAGGAGGGAAGGTTGTTGGGTCGTTGACAGTTCCCTTGTAGATTGCTAAGCACCATGATGATTGAGGACTGGACGAGACAGAGAGTAACGGAGGAAAACTTACGTCCACCGGGAACGTATTGGTGTTGGGTTGTCGAACTAGCGGGGCGTTTCGCTATAGGCAGATCTGAGTAGTCTTTATTGTGAGAGCTTGCCAAACGCATACCTTGAAAGGCTGACCGCAAAACATTGCGGCCGGTAGTAGATGCAAACGTTGTGGGTAGTGTCGAACGCAGCACAAATGATGCAGACATTGTCGTTAAGGTTGTCAACGTGTTGGACCAACGACAAGTAAGGTGGAACGGATTCGTGAGTGAAGTAGACGAAGTAGCCAATCACATGCCCTCAGTTGCAGTTGCACCCCAATTATTATTGTTATTTATTTATTATGTACATAATTATAAGCAATGACGCTAAGTTGACCAAAGCAACCATTGCTTTACAACGATCAAGATGTTATCACGAGCTGGCTGTACGCGGGAGAAGTCGGCAGCAAAATTTGCCCGACTGGGTGCATACGCTTTCACTGCCTCTCGAAAACGAGGTCTTCATAGACGCCCGATTTTCGAGATTCTGCCACGTCCGAGCTCGCAATTTCAATGCCAATTTTCGCTTACCCCAGGTTTGGAACCATTATATTTACCATCCTAGGTCTTTTAGCGTTGCCGTATGTTAATGTTGAAGCCGGAAACACAACATGCACGGGCAATCTGACAGATTGGTGCGCCATTGATTCTGAATTGTGTTATATTGTTTCTCAGATATCTCATCACGAGACAGGTACACGAACGCGGTGGGTGAAACAGCATGTGAGCGCAGCAGCTATTCTGGTCCTCAGAATCACGAATTGCTAACGCGGAACCCAGGCACCACCTACCAGAGACTTAGGCAAATATGCAACCCTCAATGTGCGCAAAAAAGCCTTCTGAGTTAAGACATGGACTTTGACACCTTTCCCATGTGCTTAGACCAAGTTCCTGATTTTCGCCCGAATACCCCTGGCGATAATTGCGACGACCAACTAGGTTTGCCATGCATCTTTCCTTCTATGCGATGTGTACTGATATTTATTTCATAGCGGATTGTTGCTGCAACTCTATTTCATGGGCTCTGAGCATGCTATGCATGAAGTACGATCCTCCCGGTCATGGTTGCGCGTAGTGTGATTTCAACATGGTCTATAGTTGCCAGTGGGATATCATTGGTGGTTCACCTAACGGGATTGATGCTGGTTTGTAGCATTGTTCCTTTGATACTCCTTATGACCGACCTTATATCAGGAGCGGGTGCGTACGGGATGTACCGTAGTCCCTCCGGTACCTTTTGTAGTCCCGGTACAAATCAGTCGTGGGTATTATTTCATTTGTTTCTGGAGTTGCTGATTTCTTGATAGGCTCCCTGCAGACATCCAGACTTCAGCCTGTAACGCTGGAATGAAGCTGGATAATTTTTTGTATGAGCTTTTTTGGAACGCCGGTGATTGGTCAGTGTTCTATTTGTTGTCAAGAAACGGCGTGAGTAACCATCTCAAGTAGGTATTTGTGAGTTCCTTGGATCCCATCTTTCAAACTTGAAGACGTTTAGATGTTAATTCAGTGTCTACACTATGGACTTCGCTGGGGAGCAGCAAGTGCAGTATAACAACAACACATTCACCCATTGCAATTCCACGACCTCCACGACTTCTGTGGCCTTTGCGGCGCAAACATCATCGATATCTGCACTCACATCTACACATACCTCGGCGCCAGTACCTTCTACGACATCCCCGTCAACCTCACCGTCAGAGTTGAGTGCTGGTAGTATCGCTGGAGGCGTCGTTGGTGGTGTGGGTGGGTTAGCTTTGATAATCGGGACAGGTATTTTCTGTTGGAAGAAACGTAACCAACGCCGGTCCCTTGCTACGACACACGGAAATGTAGCAATGATGTCTGCAGTCATGCCATCCAATCTCGTACCCTTACTAGGTAAGGCATACTCCTTCGGTTGTTTCTTCTACTGTTACTCACATTAATCCGTCACCCGCCAGGCAATTCCGCCCGACCCTTCTCTGATGTTACGCAACAAATCAGGTTTACTGACACGAGTGCCTCTTCCGATGTCGGGGGACGACCCGATGATGCAACATCGTACCCTTCGCATCACACGTCTGACGTTGTGCAGCTTGATCATCTCACAGGACCAGCTCGGCACGAGGACCTAGGACCTGTCCCCACGCTGCATCGCTCGGGATCAGGGAGGCCCCCACCAGCATACAACGCGGAGTGGGGGCAACCGCATCGTACTCGGGCCCGTCCATTACCTCAACCAGCGGGAACGGATGTTCCTACATTCCAAAAACCATAACACGACAACCACTGAAACAAGGATACACCTCTTTTTACCATTTATGTGTTCTCACAATACCTCCTCGGTACGCTGGGTCTCGTGCACGTATGCTCATGTAACCAAAAAGAAAAGACTTTCATTCAAATAATCTCGAGGTCTTATTTAATGTTGCCTTTCTGCGGCACGATCTACGGTTATCCATGTAGTCTTTCTCATAGACTATTGGAATTTGCGAACAGTTTTGTCTTGTACTCTACTATTTCAACGTAGATTATCATTTAGTTTCAAGTGTGGCAAGGAGCTTGGCACAGTCGGGTGTACGCGCTGCGCATATTTTTATGTCAAACATATATAAATTTGACACGTTTCTCTATATTCTTACCTAGGTTGACCCCAACATTATGGAGCACTCGCTCTCCCTCACATTCCTCAAATCAGTAACATACGAGGAATTAGAAAATCCACCCACGCAAAGCGCGATGGGAAGGTGTCGGATTACGACATTTCAGCACTGCATAACATGTCCTGACTTTGGACTGATAGGAGACTAGGTACAAGGAATAGATTATCACTAGTCAAACCTCAGTGCATGGATTGACCGCGCGTCGCCACCTACAAATTAGACATACCCCGCCGCCTTGTTGCTTTCGTCCACCAACGCCTTGACTGTCTGTGCAATTGCAACTGCTCCCTTTAGATCAAACATATATCAGATGAAAACACGCGCGTAGACTAGAGCGATCGCCAACGCTTACAGGGGTGTCGGAGTGGCAACAGATTGACACCTCAGTGACGTTCTGACCAATTTGCAGCAGTTTTTGGTCCACGGTTGTCACCGCGTGCAGATTGAGCAAATTTTGGACCTTAAATAACAAGTCATAATGGTTGCTAATACTCAGTGATGCAGGTGGGGCCTAATTTCGTTCTTGCACACTTACCCGTTGCTGAACTATCTCGAGTGGGACAGGATCATGCTTCCTATGGTTAGCATTGCTTCAGTTCGCGAGACAACTAAACTATAATTACTGGCGTACTTTGTGATAATCAACCTTCCTTCTTCGCTGTAGTCGAGATCCGCGAACCACTCTATTCCGTTTTCCGTGAACGATACATGGCGGAAGGGAGGGAAAAAACGGCAATACCTGCAATGAACGGTACTCCCAATTCCTCTGCCGCCTGCTGATGCGCAGTGCCAGCGAGACCCATGAAAGCGACGCCCATATCGGGCCGGGCCGCACTCCCATTGAAAACTTTAGCCACGCCAACAACGGCACGAGCAAGGTCGATGTTGCGTGCGGTTTGGCCGTACACAGCACCGTGCGGCTTGATCTAGAAAACGGACCTGTATGGCCAACGTTTTGAGAGAATTGGGCTACGGACATGGTTGAGAGGGAGGCCGTGGCGCTTCAGGAATCCGTCCAGAGCGCCAACCTGGTAGACGAAGCAAGACGCGAGTTCATCCTTCGGAGGGAGATCAGCGCAGCCCCGAGTAGGTCTGCGAATTCTGCAGAATGTCATCTCACCGGTTCGACCGCCATCTCGCGCCGCCCAAAACCTTGCAAGTCGGGAAGCGACGGGTGAGCCCCCACAAGGACGTTGTTGGCCTTGGCCAACATCACAGTCTTGTCCATGATCGAGAAATCTCTAGACAAGGTAATGAGAGGCGGGCACGTCGAAATCGAGCCGTACTCACGATGCATGGAATCCACAGGCGATATTGGCTAAATGGATGGTCTTCATCAAACCTTCATCGTTGCCCTGTGTCCGCGCCATCAACCCGAGCCCAGCCATGGAGTATCTCGTGCGTACCATCGTGTATAAAGAGAATCCCTAGGTGGATCACCCCTAAGTCACAATAAACACATTAGAAAAAATCTTGATTTCACCTCTCCCATGTCACAGTTGACTGTTGCTTGTAATGGTTTCGACATGTAGGGCGAAGCTGCAAGTGGGATCCAGCAACACAACCAACTATGATAATAAAAAAGACCGGACCCTCGATCGGGCCGGTGGGTTGTGTCCCATGCACACGGGTGGCCGTTGGTTGTCCTAGGTGTATTTTAACTTGAAGATGGCCCATATCGGGACTCAATCGGCTGCACGCTGGTTTATCGGACGCAGGAGACCCCCTCCCCCCAGCCATAAACGAAAAGATTGCTCTATGCGAAGGAAAATATCAGTGTACTACACATGCGGATGCATCGGAGGTATGCTCGGATTAAGTGATAAGGATAACGCATTTTGATGGCAGCTCGGAGTGGACGAATGCACCAAGGGCGGGAAGCACCCTATAGTCTCACCTTTCCCCACATCAGCTTTTTCATACCCTCGCCTTCCCTGCCTACCGCTCGAGGGCCGAGTATGACTTCGTCAGGAACCCGCTCCAGGCGTTGTGCTTCACGTCTGAGATAAACTACAAGTGTTTCCATGAGCTCCGGGTAAGCGATGTACCTGACATCGTTGAGTGATAAGACAATGCGGCTGATATAAACCAAGCGTCTCACCGGTCGCTCTCATCCACTCCAAAGTCATAAACACCACTCAGGTCGTCCCTGGCCTCCTCGACATCGACGTCAATCTTCTCTACATTTTCTACAAGGCCTCCGACGAGGTTCACGGAGCGTCTGAATCTTGGTTTACTTGTGACTTCGGTCACGTCCGTATCTTGCACTGCGTCCTTGTCCGGAATGTTAATTCCCCTCGCCCCTCTTCCACCCAACAAGTTTCTCCAAACAGCCGCTGCCATTTCTGCATCCCCCCTTACGAGTCCCAAATCCATACTCATTCCCAGACCCGCCCATTGCTCCTTGAATATCTTCATGTGCCTCGTCACGAGTCTCTCTGGTGCTCTCGCTTGTTTTTCCGCTTTGGCATACGCTACCGAAGATGGAAACGCATCAGGTGGTGGAACCGGAGAGGGGAAGGCATAAAATGTGCTGTTGGGATATGGTGATACGTATTTGCTGAGCTCGGGGCGGTGTTTGGATGGTGTGATAGATGGATCCAATGTGGAGCGGGGTGGAAGAATACCCGGCTGGAGTACAGCACGGACGCGCTCTTCGACATCTTGGAAAAAGTGATCTATCAACCCTTGTATGTGGTTCAACCCATGGGGTGCGGGGAGCGCCCGCAAACGGACCGTGAGGAGCCATACGTGAAGATTGGTAACCGTAAACCAGGACTGAAAGGTCGGAGGGAGCGCGCACTCTATTGAGACAGAACGTATGGTGGAGCAATGAGTGTCTATAATGCGGAATGAAAAAGGAAGGGCTACCTTTTTCCCAAAAGTCGGCTTCTTGGTCTGCACGCGTCGCGCATAACGTGTTATACATATGTAAGGCGCGTCTGTTCGCGAGTTGCTTTGAAGAGCCATAGCCAAGGGCACGAGCAACACCAAGAAAGAGAGCGTATAAGGCCGGATTTGCCTTGACCTTGTGGGTTAGCCATGACTGGTCCTTGCCGGATGGGTTTGGCGATGCAGGCTCGGGCTGCTTTGATTGGGGCGAGGACAACAATCGCGTATGTCGTATGACACGAGTGGGTCGTCGAACATGGCTTGATATTAGACTGATCCTGCCACTCGAAAGGAGTGAACGTGAAGCCATTTTGGCGCGAAATTGTTCAAGTTGCTGGTAAAGACGGCCAATTTTAGTTACATAATCGTAGTCGAATTTACATAGTACAGATTGGCACAAAACGACAGAAGCGTAGAGCAGTGTTTAACCGACTAGTATCAATGTTGTCCACCACCTGAATAGCCAATTCGGTTTTTTCCAGGTAAGATTTGCGATCAAGCATAATTCCCGCCATCATAACACCTATAGGCTATTCTGCAACTGCTACCATGGCCGCGGTGAATAGGGCGATGTTGATGACGCGAGCAGGCTTCAGAAGAACTGGGATGCTGCGGTGATGAGAGCGAACCCTCTTAGGCTAAGGTGTCTGAGCGGATAGGCACTCAAACAAAGTCGATCAGCAGAGATTGACAGACGGTAACGAACCCAATAGCAAATGTAACCTTTGTAGGCATTGAGCTTCCGGTTCAAATCCAAAGCAACAATGTAGCATTAACTCGCCTCCAAAAGTTGTGGATCTAGGGGATTCAAGAGGGTGAAAACCTTTAAGTGACTATCATGATTTGGAGCAATTAACCGCATGGGGATTGTATAACCCACCGAAGGTGCGTCGACCATTACACACCGTGAAACCAAGATAGCTGCTACATTGAGGAGAAAGACAGGCCGTCGGTGGCTCTCTGGAATGGAGGGCAGAGTAGGGAGATGACGAGAGGAATAAGGAGGGTTAAGGATGTGCGCGAGATCAGGAGGGCATTTGCACAATATGGGGCCAGTGATCAGTGTGGCGGATATCAGTGGAATAAAGAGGCAAGGCAGTTAGACATGGCTATCAGTAGACTCAAGTTACGCGATGTGCAAGTGACAAGATATGGTGAAGGTGGAACGGGTGTCAATCATACCTCACTGGAGATGAAGTTGATTGTGCTCACCAGGATGACTATGTTACGATCCTTTCAAATTTCCCTATTTCCTTTCACAATGGTTAACTTGGGCTAAGTCCAAAGACTAGTACCAGCTTGCATGGATAGGATTGATTTGTCTCGCCTTCGAAACCACACCATAGTTGCCCACATGATGAATTGTCAGTTGCGAGGTGTGCTAGCATGCAGTACACTGTCCGTTTTCGTGGCGCGCACACCAGCTTGTCCTTGAAAGGGTCTAGAGGATGGTTGATAGAACCCCTTGAAATGCATGCACGTTCTTACACCTGCCAGACTCTTCTGCCACTCTTATTCTGTCCAAGTCGACAAGCCTGGACCTGTAATCCAAGCACGGATTTTGCTACCGGGGACGCTCACTGAATCAATCCGACCGAAAGCATGCATGGATTACCTAGGTAATATATTTTGTGCAACCGTAGGCCGGATTTTTCCGTGCCCGTCGACCTGGAATCACTGGGTGACACCACAGTCCGAAACTTGCACTGCAGATGATGGTTGTCCGCTACCCGATCCCTTGGACTCGATTGTCCTCACGACGTCCATGCCCTCAACAACCTCGCCAAATACGACATGTTTGCCGTCCAGCCAGGACGTGATAGCTGTCGTGATGAAAAACTAGGGAGTGGCGTGAGCAACGTTAGCTTTCGCGTGCGAAGCGAGGTGTGCTCACTTGTGACCCGTTCGTGTTCGGTCCTGCATTTGCCATCGACAGCAAGCCTACCTTATCATGGTTGTGAATAAAATTTTCGTCTTTATAAAGAGCAGAAAAAGGTCAGCTCATTCGCAAAAGGAAGGTTTGAAACCCGACCCACCCTTGAAACGGTCGCCATATATTGACACGCCACCCGTTCCGTTGTGTCTCGTAAAGTCGCCTCCTTGAATCATGAACTGTATGTGCGCGCGTCAGTCCGGTGTCGACATGGCAACACACGAAGACAGACCTTTGGGATAATCCGGTGGAATGTACTCCCTTTATAGCCCAACGTCTTGCCCTCCTTCTCCGTTCCTAGAGCCAGCTCACGGAAGTTGCGCGCCGTGAGGGGGACGGTATCATCGTAGAGCTTGAACACGATACGTCCGGCCGGCTTCGAGCCTATCGAGATGTCAAACTACGACGTGGGCATTGTCAGAGCTCAAAAATGCCCTATATATGAACGACATACAAAGACGTTTGACCTGTCATCCTATTTTAGCAGCGCGTCGGATCAGAAATAAACACAAAAAATACTCACTTTGCAGCGGAGGACGTGGCAGCAGCTGCGGCCGACGCGGTAGAAGACGCAAATCTACGGAAGATAAAAGACATGAATGACGGAGACGCGTCTGAGTTGGGAGAGTCGCGGGAGAGGAGGTCGTTGTAAAATGGATGAAGAAAGAGTGACATGGTCGGCCCGATTTATCCGGAGAAAGAACGCTGTGCTAATGTTTGGTTGAATTTACAGAACAAACTTGCCATCCCGTTCACAAGTTCACCGCTGTTGGACCAGTGGACTTGCAATTAGGCACCATTGTCACCATTCATAAACATGTCCCCAGTGAGCAGAGGAGCGTGCCTGTTCATTAGTTAGTTTCCGCTCCGCTCAGTGACAGAGAAGGAGGACCATGTCATAAATACGAATCAAACTTTGTCCTACGGTTACCTCGCTGTGGCGGTTTAGGAGTACTTAGGGGCAATGATGCTGCTCTTCCCCCTATGCTGTGACGATTCTGATCCTGACCTTGACACGTTAAAATGTATACATTGCGCTCTTTAACCCAGTCGATGCGTCGGCTGCGGTCTCACGTCGGCGTTTGTCCGCCAAGCAGGACGAGGTTGATGACAACATGTTCGCAACATTTACAGGCACAAACTCTCCTGCAGGACAAGGAAACAGGTCTCGGATTCATTCGCTCGAATCCGCGCACTCCAAAGCCCCGCAACCTCGGCGTGACCGAAATACGTGGCCCGTATTATGCGGCATACGGCAAGCGGCACCTTCAAGATTTACTTGAGACGATGGGCCACCACATCGACGGGTTCAAGTTTGCAGGAGGGTCGTTTGCGCTCTTTCCTGAGCAAACTGTCACGGAGATGATCAACCTCGCGCACGATTATGACATCTATGTCTCGACTGTATGTCCATGCCCCGAGGGTTTGTCGTCCTATGGGCATTCGACTGATACGTTACTTGTTTATTTGCAGGGTGGATGGATCGAACATGTATTGACACACCCGAATGTCACTACCATCGTCGACCGCTACCTGAAGAAATGCAAAGAGTTAGGGTAGGCAAATGAGTGGATCCAATACCGCGGAGAATGATCATGAACCTTGCCACAGTTTTGATGTTGTGGAGCTCTCGGCAGGCTTTCTCTCCTTCCCGCCGGACGACTGGTTGCGACTCATAGACAAAGTACAGAGTCATGGGTTAATACCGAAACCCGAACTTGGCATTCAATTTGGAGCTGGCGGAGACACAGACGTCACCCAGCTGGAATCAACGGGGATAAGTGACCCGTCAAAAATCATCAGCCTCGGAAAGAAGTTCTTGGGTGCTGGAGTGGAGCGCATCATGATCGAGAGCGAGG
>JBBPMP010000938.1:0-10924 GCA_038090395.1 Boletales sp. KT-2023a
TTCTATTCTCTCATTCAACCCGACTATCAATATAGTCTGATACTCTACTCAAGTATTCTGCTAGACAGTAAGTCTCATACTGTCATTACCCCTATTGTTGTACTGTGCACCCAAGGGAGTAGTGTGAAACGTTAGCCTGTGTTATCTACACTCTCTTTATCGAATGCGTCTTCCATCGACATGTTGGCAGACACGCATCTTGCCAAATGTTCCCACCAAGATGGGGAAGAGAATTGATGCAAGATGGCAATAGCACAAAGGTCAAGAAGGACAGGGGGTACCACGGTTGGTTCTGGAATTGGATCATAATCAGATGCATCACCGGATAGCACGGTTTTCGTGCGAGCGTCAACAAGCGTTTGGTGAATCCAGACATTGTGAGGGGAGAGATAGTGAAAAGTAGTTGATGAGGTGGTACTACATATGAATGCGTGCGGACTCACCTTGTGAGCATTGTCGACGACGAGCACCTTTTCGGTGCCAACGACCGTCCTGTCACTGAACGGTCGACTTGCAGCCGTGCTGTCCGTCTCTGCCACCCGTCATCGAGTAAAGTCAGATCGCTGGTCCCGCTGATAACATACCGCACACGAACTACTAGTAGCCGGGTCGATGTCAACCGTTGTCTACCGCAAAAGCAATGAGAATTCGCACTCGCCACCACTATGCCCGATCACCACAGCCACCTGAGCAATGCGTTTACCTACTGCGGGCGTATCCTCTGCCAAAGACACCCACTGCGCACATACAAAGTCGCAGTCGAACGGTGCGTACATCTCTCTTCCACCGACACCCATGTACTCACCCCATCAGACCGACAATCCGTGGTACGACGCGCGTGCGCAAGACCGTGTGATGATCCTCCCGCCCACCGACGACATGCCGCCCTCGCAACCCGACCCGCGCATCGCACCCCTCAAGGACCTCTTTCCCGACTTCGATGACGCTGTCATGTACGTCCCCGATGTCCATCGATATCGTCGTGTTCCTCACCCTATAAAACCCTTTTACAGCCTCTCTGTCCTCGACTCTGCTGGCGACGACCAAGACCGCGCGATAGACATGCTCCTTGGGATCAAAGACCCGTCCTTCATCCCGCCCGCACCCGCACCCCTACCCCCCTCGTCTCGCCCGCCCGTGAACCGGTCGCAGTCCGCACCGTCCCTCGAGGCGCAACGCTTCTCCCAGGAAGCGCTCGACGAACAGTTTGCGAGGCAGCTCGCGGAGGAGGATCAAGCTCGCGCAGCAGCGCAGTTCCAGGCAATGCAGGACGCGCCGAGCTACATCATGTACCAGCCGTACCAGACCCGGCGCGGCGGGCGCAACAGCATCAGCGGGCCCCTCCAGCAGAACCAGCAGACCCAGGGCAGGGACACGATGACAGAGTTTCAGGAAGGGTTCAATCGCATCGCGGAATGTACGTCCCGATCCTTTTTTTCTCGTTTCGGGGTTCGCTTATCCTATCTGCTTTGTCGTAATAGCGGGCAAGAAGACGTTTTCGTCCATCATGTCCAAGGTGCGCTCCAAGATGCAGGAACAGGGGTGGTCGGGGCCGCAAAGCCCCCCGGAGCAGCAGGCGGCGATGGGGTCGTCGTCCTCGCAGTATATATCGTACACGCAGCCCTCGGCGAGTCCGCCGCCCGTGCAGAGACAGACACACCCGTCCGCGCTTCCGCGCTCCGAGGTGCTCCCGCCCGCCGCGCCCGCCGCACCTCAGACCGCTTTCTATGACCCCAATACACGGGGGTATGATCTTTATGACGACGACGACGACGAGGACGGCACCCACAACACGTCTAGCTCGGCGCTCGCGACCCCGACCGCGTCCATCTCGACGCGTACCGTCACTCCCCCGCTTTCTGAGCAGGGCCTCCCGCCGTCCTTGACGTCCAAGCCCGCCTCGATCACGGTCATGCCACCGGCGCCCGCCACCTCCGGTGCGAAAGCCCCCGGCGGTGTCGATTTCAGTGCGTTGCTCGCGCGTGTCGTTGATCGTGTTTCGCTGATCGCATGCAGGTAAGCTGGGTCTGTTGCCCAAGCGGCCGATCTCGCTTGTCCGGCCACAATCGCCACCCGCCGAGCAAGCCGAGGGCGCGAACTCGAGCGTGACGACGGGTGTAGAAGGTCACCGCGTCTCGACTCTGTCTGCGCACTCGGAGAGCACACTCGTCAGCTCGCCGGACAGAGAAGAGCCCGAGTTTGTCGAAAATCCGTTCGAGGATCATCAGAGGTAGAACAAACACGTACGTTTTGAGAGAAAAAAGGTCGCTGGAGTATCTTTTTTGTTGTTGTGGACGTGTATACTTGGACTCGGAATATAATGTGTATGGACACGTCACCGTCCGTCCGCCATCACCACGTCTCCGCCCGTAGCCTCGCCCGGCGCCTGCCACTGCGCGCTCCACCGCGGATAAACCCGCTTATACAACGCCATGCACACCGTGTCCATCTGCGTCACCGGCCCGTCGAACGACGCCTTGAAATACCCGTGCATCCCGAGCGACGCCCGAATGTGCCCCGCCCGCCCGTACTTGGTGTGCAGCTGCACCGGCTGGAAATACGCCACGTCCTCGCGGTCGAAAAACAGGTAGCGCACGGTCGCGGTCTTGCGGTGCACCCGAAACGGATGGCCCGAGAGCACGATACGCTTGGCGATGATCCGGGTAGGGTCCGGGTTCAAAAACGTGCCCGTGGCAACGAGCGCGGGGGCTGTGTGCGTGAGCCTCATGCACCAAAAAAAAAAAAAAAGAGAGAGAGAGAGAGAGAGAGAGAAAGGGGAGGGTGTGGAAATGCAAAGACACGTACCGTCGACGTCGTCAGAAACACGCAAGAGCGTGCAAGACGGGTTCCCAAACGCCACGGGGGCGTAGACGCTCGCGACGACGGTCGATCCGTGCCAGAGGAACCGCTCGAACTTGTGCACGTTGTTGACGCCCTTGCCGCCGCCCCGGGTGTGTTGGCTGTAGATCGGGCGGACGTGCAGACGACGGGGACCGTAGCAGAGAATCAACGGGTCCTGTGGGAGGGCGATGAGATGAGAGAAGAGAGGCGAGGGGGAGAGCAAGCCTGTCGTTACCTTGGACTTGACGGAGCCGTCGTACTCGGTGTTGCGTTGGACGGTGAAATGGAGCACGGTCTTCTTGTGCTCGTGTTTGAACAATGCGTAGAGGACGATCGGGCCGCGATGTGCGGTGCTGGCCTCTTGCGGGACGCCTTCTACGTACACCGTCACGCGTGTTCCGGACTGGAAAAGCGAAATCGAGTGAGGTAAAAAGAGAAACGAGAGGATATACCTCTACACCCTCGGCCTCTGCAGCTCGACACACGTCTCGCTCGGTGTGCTTGAATTCTTCAAACTCGAATATTCTCGCATACTCTTTGGGTAAATTTTCATATGGATCCCACGGGCTCGTCCGAAGGGATCGTAGACCACGGTACCGTGCAAACCGCGTGCGCGCAGGGACGTCACGGGGCGTGTCGATTTCATCAGGGAATTCCTGGGCGTCACGTTCTTCTTGAGCGCGATTCCGCCATGCCCGGAGTCTGAAAGGGAGGATGAGCGCCGATCGACACGGCGTGAAAACACGACCGACTGTCTCTCTTCTTCCTCGGCGTCGAGATCCTCGAATACCACTGCGCTCTTTCGCTCGCTCTCCAGCTCCATCGTCTCATCGATGGGGACCATCTCCTCTTTTTCGTCTGTGAGATCAACTTGGGGATCATCGCCATCGCCGCTGCCGCCGCCGTCGTCTTCATCGTCAGTCTCGTCGACGACCCAGGACGCTTGATATTCGCTCATCCCTTTAGGAATGCGTTTGATTCGTTTGGGCGTCGTGCCTTTTGTCGCATCGGGCACGTCGACGCCCTCCATGCCCTCTTCACGTGCCGCCGACACAGCCAACTCTTCTTCTGTCGGCCACGTCTGCTCGTTCGCCATCTCATCCGGCACGTTTGTCGAGACCATCGAATCGGCAGGAGAGGGCATCCGTTCCGACAGCACCCGAGGCTCGATCTCCATCGCATTTCTGGGGTTTGCCGATCGCACCGCGGCGGACACGATCTGCGACCAAGTCACGCTCTGCGGACAAGGTCCACGTCGGACGCACCTTGGTCACGGCATAATCGCCCACGTTCGGGAGATGGATGAGTCTGTTGGCGCTCAGACGGTTTCCCCGGACGGTGCCCGTCACCTTGAGCGTGCCGTCCGCCCATTCGACGCTGTCGCCGACGATCCACGTTCTTCCCGATCGCCATCGTACCTCGCGTGGCCGTCCCTCTGCGAGCGCGCGCAATGCGCTCAGCGCGTCCGAGGACGTGGCTAGATCGTACACACGGCCCTGCGAGGGCTCGAAATACTGGACGAACGACAGCAAAGACTTGAGGATCGCAGGTTTGGATTTGGCGTCGACGGCGGTGGACGACGGTGGGATCGCGGAGACGACGGTGGGGAGGCCCTGGGCCTGTAGCGCACGGAGCAGGGTGTCGCCTGCATCGGGCACCTCGACGGTCGGGCTGAGGAGGAAGAGGACGTAGTCGGCGGCCTTGGCGGCGTCGAGGGCGTCCCAGTGTCGGCCGTATCGGACGGGGATAAGTTGGAGAGATGTTTTGAAGCGGTGTGCCCTGGCGATGGGGGTGAACGGGGCGACGATGGGTGAACGAGAACGTACTTGATGTGCCATGTCGACGCAGGCTCGTCGATGCCGTCCACGTCCGCCGCGATGGACGATGCGAGCGCACGAATGGCATCGTCTATGCGGACATCTTCGCAGAGGGGAATGACAGCGACGATGCGCGGGGCGCCGTCCACGCCGTTGAAGATGCGGGTCGACGCGACGAGCGCGGCGCGTTTGGCAGCTTGGGCTTGTTTTTGGGTGTTGCGTCTGTTCAGACGCGCCTGGGCAGTGGTGCTCACGGCGGGCGATTTTGGACAAGGTCGTTGAGTGCGGCCTGGTTACGGACGTGAGCCTGTTCGCGATGAGGAATTTGAATGGGTTAGAGTACCTTTGGCGAGATCTTTGAGGGATGACTTCGTAGCATGTCTCGACTTGAACGACTTGTTTTGCTGTCAAACTGGGATCAGGTCGCATTCGCGGTCGGCAATGGCCAACTTGCCTGCTTGAGCGTCGGGCGATGGTGGTGCACGGCGTCGGGCATGATGATAACTCGGATGATCAGCGTGTGAAGCTTGAAGCCACTTCCACTTGGACCTGTACGACGACCATCACCATCATGATCACACGAGCGTCCACCGCTCATATTTTAGGTCAACCACGCTCGAATCTCTGTCTTTTCTTTCCCAGATGACGCATCACGCCCTGCTCATATCCAAGATTGCCCAAGAAATTTGTGCCGCGTCGGACCAGTCCTCTCTCCCTGCCGTTGCCCGCACTTGGCATGCGCTGTGCAACCCCGCGCTCGGCGAGCTGTGGAGGGACCTGTACAGCATCTACCCTTTCCTCCATCTCTTGAACCAGGAGCGCCGAACAGAGCTGAGAGGCAAGTCCAGATACGGTTCTCCGTGCTGCGTTGTAATATACGTACTGTATACATAGTGAATGTGAAATATGCAGTGTATGCTAACCCCGTTAGTGCCTGTTGCTAACGTCACGGTAGCGAGTTTGATGCATACGTTCAAGTCCAGAGAATGCCAGTAGAGAACAAGAGACAATGGACCATGTTCAGTCATCACTTTTATACTAGTATGCTAAAGGCTGCAAAATGATGGATGTGCAACTCGGAATACAAATACAAGGCAAACACCACTTTCACCCGCTCATCTTACTGCTGCAGCAACTATCAGACACAAGTCAGTGAGTGCTCACAACCGAGTGAGTATGTTGCATACATTGAATGTGACTCCAGCCATGCTTGCAGCTACAGCCATCCATCTGACAGAAATGCGCTCGCCTCTGAAGATGAGATTGGTGTACCCTTCCGCAATGCATGCAATTTGTCCTTCCGTCTTGCCAACAAAAATTGCTTTCAAAGGCAAATCTCTCTCATTCTTGCCCAAGTGTTTTTGCAGTGCTTTCAAACTGTCGATTGGAGAGTGGTGACCGTGAGATATAGTGTATTGAAATGCATAAACCTGGGTCTCAAGCATGAGAGCACTGTCGATGCCAGGGAAATTGGTGCTAGCAGGACACCAATAGTAGGGTGGTGTCCGAGTCGATGGCACATTCAAAGTGCTGGGAATGCATTCAGGGATGCTTGGAAGTTGTAATGTGGTAGAATGCTGCATCCCGTTGGAGGAACACCAGTGGATATAAAACTCCTTTGATTGGAATATTGAGTCATGAAACAGCTTTTCGAAAATATGGCCAGAGGGTGCATACATCAATGGGTGTCCATTGAGGGCAGTGAAAAAGTCTGCTTTTACTCAATTGTTGTTCCAAAGAAGCCCATCAGCAAGATAGTCGGAGATGGTGCATGTCAAGATCCAAACGTCACAGGCATAGTGGATCAGATTCCCTGTATTGAGGTCCTTTTTTGGGTGGATAAAATAAAACTGAGATGGTGTTTCTGCTGGGAAATCGAGTGACACTGCCCCCTACAAGATGGTACTGCAGTTTTGGACAGCATTATCAACGTGATAGAGGAATTTTTGTTCAATCTTCAACTCATCTGAAGGCATTCAGCATTGGATCCATCTCCCAGGCGTACCGCCCCACTTCTCCAGGGAAGTGATCAGACGGCTGGGCTCCAGCCATAACAATATGCTACACACTTCGTCAGAAATCTCAAAGTGAAGAAAATCAAAACTCCACTTACACAAGTTTCCTGACTTCTTCTGGAGACCATATGTCCATGATGAAGGGCTCTGCATAGTGATACAGTATTTTTCGAAAGCCTGCCAATGTGTGGCACTTGGAGAGGTGGTCAGGAGAATGCAAATATTGGGGAGAGATGTGAATTGACCAGGAGGGTGAGAGATGTGTTCATTGGTGTTGCAGAGAGCCCAGATCTTATGTGGGTAGTTGTAAAGCACTAACCTGTTCTGCATTTCATGGACTGTGACACCCTCTTCTCTAAAAAAAATATAGTAACTGTTGAGAATGTAGTTTGATATTCATACCAACAATCGTTGAATGTGGACGAAAGACACATGACCAATGATCACCTGACTATATCTTAGTCAGAGATCACCTGATCACATAGTGTGACAGAGAGCGTTACATATGACATCACGTGTCATAGAACGTTATAGAATGTTGAAGAACATTCTACATGATTATGTAAATAATCATGAAGTGGTATGACTTTCATTCAACACTGTCATGTGATTAGAGATCTATTTGCTATTGGATAGAACAATGAGCTTCTTATGCTATTGGCTAGAATCTCATAGAATGGACCAAATAGCACCATATGATATGATATGTATATAAGACAGACTCTTCAGACCGTTTATAACAACGATACTGAATGACTCTTGTACTCGTACCACGAGCACACCTCTACAAGACTTTACTTGTCTTATTGTCGTTCATCCCCCTATTGAGGAGACCCAGGATTGGTTGTCCTAGACACCATCGTATATTGTCCTAGTGAGTTATCCCACTAGAGAGCACCTCTCCTCTGTATCCCTCGCTGCTGCTGTTGTTCGAGCTCTTGATAGTCCTCTATCTATCATCTCAAAAGGTTATGAGCCCTGCTTAATTGCGGTTGTTCATAGAGGAATTGCTTTTTGCTTGGACATATAGGTGTTCATCTTTTGTGCACCGATGCCACCTGCCGTACCAGCTTATACGATGGTCTGGACTACGATTCTCCATGCTATCTGTGAGTGTTTGCTTTTGATCTATCACTCGTTCAGACAAGGTGTCGTTGTTATCAACAACAAACGCCTCATGGTCATTCGCTACCTTGGCGGAGGTCTTCAACTCCACATCTTCCATTCATACTTCTACCTCACATTCACTCATTTCGATCATGTACTGAACATCTCGTACACAGATCGAAACGTGAGTAGTCTTGCACAAGATATTCCGAGGTCTAGAAATCCCTTTGTATCCGATCCACCAGTGGAATATCCTTTGGAACATCCATCGAGCCCATTGCCTCCCAGGTACAGTCCTACTGCACCTGAGCCGGTCATACCGGACTCTGTTTCACCTGCTTCATCACAGAGACACCCTGCTGCCCAGCAGAGACCTACACCTGCGTCTATGCAGAGATCAAGTCATTGCCCACAACGACCAAGTCCTAGACCAGTATGCCGTACTGAGACAGTCCCACGACCAGTTGATTCAACTGAGATCCGTCCAGGAGTCCACTTTCATATCCCTTGTCCAACCTGCGAAGGTGGAATTGAACTAGGAGAAATCCACCATCACGGTGAGAGGGACTACATTAGACACTACTCAGGATCTGACGACAACGGACGTGTGTTAGCATCCATTGTAATACGAGGAGAATCTGAGCACAGATCATCCTCATCGTCAGACCAAGTAAGTGTTTCACCAGGGACCTTTAGGGAAGCACCCTACGGTCTTTTATCCGCTGCTATTGAGCAAGCGAGAGTGTTGATGAACAGTCCTAACAGATCTTCACCCAACGACTCTCCACCAAACTCCCAAAGCAGCAATGTCCCTCTCTCCATCCCTCCGCGACGTTCTCCGACAGGCTTTTCCTGCGTTGGCAGACAAACCTCATCTAAAGCCAATCGCAGGACCGAGTCGGATTCCACTCCAGCATCCACAACCCTTGTCAACCAGCCGATCTCTCCTACTAGATCAGGCCAATCTTCTTCCTCATTTGGCCTCTCCTCGCGAGCTGTCCCCACAGCTAACATACCCGCCATCACCAACCTTACCTCATCCACCCCAAATCAGCATAGCGAACTTCATGTATCCCTGGGAAACTCTCCTGGAGGAGTACCCAGTGTCCAACGAACAAGTCATTCGTCAGATGAACAAAGAAGCGCTAGCCCGAGAACACACATTCGATTCTGATTGCCAACCCCTGGCATTCGAGACTATCCAACGGTTTCATCTCGAACATCGTTGAATGATCGGGAACAACGAATTGATGATAGACAACCTGTTGACTCAAGAAGACATCAGCAGAGAAGTGAGGATCAATGCTCGAGGGAGACGAGTGGCTTACAGATGCTTCGAGAACCCTCCTTTGGAGGAGATGGACGTGGATTCATTCCATTCAGTGCACTGGTCAATGGTGTACGACCTGACAGTGGAGACGACTTCGATCGCACCCACACTGGACTTTACCATTCCCAAATATCATCACATCTGGTTCTACCAACCCAAACGCCTTCACCGACTCTCAACCCAACCTCACGAAACGATCCGACTGGAGCTGCTACGTTCGCAATACGTCGAAGTGGGGATGTATCCCTTCTATCCACTTCACCAAGCTCACTTCCGAACAGAGCACCTAGCCCAGATGGATTCGTCACCTCACCAAGTAATTCCATTCCAACTGATGCCACTCGAATCAGGGTTCCATCTACCCCTGAACTTTCTCCGACTACCCAGAGAGACGCTTCGAGAAACCCTTGAAGCAAACGGCTGGGCTTTCCCCTCAGCCACATATGAGGCATCACGGTCGAATTACATGGTCAGGAATCAGGGTTTTGAGATCTTCCGGTGCGATATATTTCCTCCTCTTTATGACAATTTTCTTCTATTTAAATCTACCAAACCAGTGATGCTTCATCCAGTAGCAGTCTGGGTGTACACTGAGACCTTATGAAGAGGAGACTGTTTCTTCCATACGTGGAAGGGAATGGGGCACCAGACATGGATGAGGATCGAAGAGGAAGAAAGGAGATTTTACTGGAACATTTCGTTGAGATTCCTTCCGCACTACAAACATCTGATCAGCCTCCAGAAACACTTACAGGATGTCACTGGCACCCCTGGAGAGGCTGTTGCTGCAGCAGTACTTGGTGGAACCTATCAGCGACCAAAAAGAAAAGCTGCTGCAGAGGGCGAGCAAAGATGTAAAGCTTGCAAGATTACTTAATAGTGACAAAGGACTCTCTTTCCTTACTCCTTCTCTTCATTGGACTTGGCCTTTAGGCAATCTCTCCTATGCAACATACGCTTTTGATTTACCTTTCTCTTACCTTTCATACTTAGATGTGTATGCAGATTTTCACTCCACACACATCAAATATTGTCCGATTGCATATCACACCGTTATGCATCGAGAGCTTCGCTTTAACGGGATTCCTTTACATCCTGTTGTGGAAAACCCACACTTCTTCGAATATCTTTGGTTCGATACATTTGCTTCTAAAGCAGGAAACCCTTTACCATCGTCTTGGACACCAAGAGATGAGAGCAATGATCCGTTTACCAAATTTGAAAGGAAGCTTTACTATGAAAGGAAGAAAAGAGAAGCGGATGATAGGAGATATAGATGAAGCTTGATCTGGGCAATCAAGCATGGACTACCACTACCACCGACACCACACGGATCAGGGTTACAAACTCCATTAGGAGTTACAGGTTCTAGTTTCTCATTAATTGATTATGTGTTTGAACATCTGTTTGACGAATTCTCAACAGATATCAAATACTTTCTGTAAAGCAAAGACGAGATGGCAA
Organism: Boletales sp. KT-2023a; assembly: GCA_038090395.1. Taxonomy (NCBI): domain Eukaryota; kingdom Fungi; phylum Basidiomycota; class Agaricomycetes; order Boletales; species Boletales sp. KT-2023a. Next base: position 10,575 of record JBBPMP010000938.1, read on the forward strand.
CTCCACAGGCGATCAAAATTTCTGAAGATTTTCGGGTTGACAACACCCTTCTTACCTGCATACAAACTCTTCGTGGCCAATCAAATTATGTCATGTGGTCAACTCGCATCCAATCGATCCTCCAATCTTTATCTGTTTATGGATGGATTGACGGTACTATCACCTTTGCTAGTACTACTCTTGGTGATCAGCCAAAATGGGAAGCGATCGACAAGCGGATCGTCGGAATCCGGCGTTCAAGAAGCAGTCGAAATTCCGGTCATGACCACGAAGCTGGATCTTCCCCGTCTGCACACCTTGACACTTCTGTCTATGCCCTCGTCTTCTCTCCTGCACGCGTTGCTCAATGC
>JBBPMP010000939.1:0-10921 GCA_038090395.1 Boletales sp. KT-2023a
CACAATCTGTCCTAGTCTGTCCAGCTCTGTCCAGCTCTCCCAGACAAAGGATGGTTTACTGATGATGAGGCAGTCCTTATCATTTCCTTCTCCAATTTAACTTTATCTTGAGTATTACTTAGGTCTTAGTCATACACCAATGTACCTCAGCTTAGTTCTGCTCAATCAACCTTGTCCTCCTCGCAATTTCCTTGATCCCTCGTTGACTACCTCGTTGGACAACTTCTTTGATTTCTCCATCAACTCTCTATGTCAACTGAACCCTTGGTCCTCCACCGATTGTTTTATCGGTTGAACTCTTTGTCATCTGGCAAGTCTTGCTGGGTTCTTTCAAACCTTTGGTTCTTGTCTTTAGTTCTCTTTGAGCCTATGCTCATTCCTACCTGGACCAAGCATAACAAAATCCTTCATCAATGGAATCAACAGCATCTCAGGCTCCTGCCTCATTGTCAAGCCAGCCCACTGGTATTTCCTATGTTTACAATCCTTACTATACTGCACATATGTCCCATAATGCTCCCTTGATGTCCCACCTGCCATATGATACCTACTCACCTACTCACACATTCATTCCAGAAATGGCTCTTATCATTCTGGGCAGATGCCCTTTAATTAGATATGCCAGTACATATTTTACTCATATTGCTGTTGTAGCTTAATCAACTTCAAGCTGTCTCTTACCACAACAGTGTCAGAGGTTAGATGGAGTCTGAACTATGCAGTGTGAAAATGTGTGACAAAATGTGACAAAATGTGATGCCGACTTGGTGGTGGGTGCTGACTTGGTGGGAGGGCATAGTACATGGCCAATTGAACAAACCACTGGCAGGAACAAATAAAAGGACATCTTCAAAACAGGGATTTTGCCATAGTATTCATAGTAACTCATAGGAGCCATAGTTTTCCCAGAAAAACCATAGTGTTTTCATAGTAGTGACAGTATCCATAGCCTCCATAGTTGTGATAGGCTAGCATAGACTAGGTACTTTCCTAGACTGTCCCCAGTCACTGCCAATAAAATGTCTTTCTGTTATGCAGAGCATACTTCTAGTGGACTAAGACTTGTCAAAAGATACATAGGTCCAATGAGCAGGACACTCATGAAGAGGTACAACTCAGCCTGAAGGACACAGTCTAAAGATTAAGGACTATATGGTCGAAGACTGGACTAATGGTAGGGCTTCAGAGGGGACTGAGGAACTGAGAATGACTCAAGAGTATGCTAGATTGCACAGATTGAGAATGGAGTACAAAGAGGCAAACTACAAGGTTTATATATCAAAGGATGCATAAGCATAGAAGGTTAAAGAACAATATGGAACAAGGGATGTATAAGTGTCAAGTAAGCAAGAATGAGTAGAAGGAAAGAATACCCAGTATGCTTGTGATCAGAGAAAAAGAAGAACAAGGGATTGCATAGGTGAAGATAGAAAACTGTAACACTTTCCAAGTCAACTTGAAAGCCCTTGTCAAGTCTGGTTCTTCTGCATCTCCAGAGGTCAGATGTGGAGTGGATGTAGGTGGGGGCAGGATTGGAGGTTGGAGGTGGAGATGAAGTTATATGGAGAGGATGTTGGCTTCAGGGGTCACCTGCATCCTTGCACTGTCTGTGTCCTTGGATTTCAGAGGACAGAGTCAGGTGAAGGTCCAACAATAGTGAACACTACCAAGGCAGAGAGAGAGTGAGAGGACAAAGGATGGAGACAGGAAGTGACTTTGGTGATTTATGAACTGAGGAGTAAGTTCTCAGTCAAAGTGGATTTAAGTACAAAGAAATGGAGGCTGTACTAAGGGTTGGTGGAGGGTGGAGTACAGAGTTCATAAGTAAGGGAAGGCGGGCTACTATAGAGAAGGCAGAGTGTTACTACAGGGTCAGAAATGGGTCTAGAGCAGAATGGGGAACTAAATACAGGGACAGACATGGGGACCTGTCAGGGGTGATGGACCTGTCAGGGAGGGGTGGAGTTGTCACCTGACAGTGGACAATGGGTGGCAGACTTCAGAGAGAGGAGTTGGACAAAGAGGGGGAGAAGTTGGATAGGATGAGCAGAGAAAGGTGGATGGAGTGTGGAAGGTTTGGGAAGGGCACAGGACATGACACCCTAGTAGACTACTACTTTTTGAGAATTGCAAGTTGAAGCACATTATAGCACTTATGTTTCCTCACTTCCATTCAATAATCATGTTAATTTCAAAATGTATTTATGTATAGTATGAGTCTACTATACAAACATCACATGCTACATGATGATCAAGATCAAAGGTAATGGACTCTGCAACAATCAGATATATGAGCTGTACACATCAAAAAATGATAGTGGCAGGAAGAAGTTACTATATTGATAACAGTAAGTTATCACACAAGAATATACACATAATTATCTCCAAACAAATCAATAAACACAAAAGACTGCATCATGAAATAGTAAATAGGAAAAGTGTAAGAAAAAGCCTACAAAAAGTGTTGGAAAAGTACTCAAAAGATGTAGGAAAACTGTAGAAAAAGTATAGAAAAACTGTAGGGAAACTGTAGGAAAAGTGTAGGAAAAGTGTAGGAAAAGTGTAGGAAAAAGTGTGCAAAAAGTGTTAGAAAAGTATAGTAAAAGTGTAGTAAAAGTGTACAAAAAGCATACAAAAAGTGTTATAAAGTATTGGAGAGGAGCAAGTAAGGTGTACAAAAAGTGTACAAAAAATGAAGGCAAAGTGTAGTAAAAAAAGTGTACAAAAGCATAGGCAAAATCTAAGTAAAGTAGTATGTATTTGATGGTGGAAATGGGTTATATATGACTTATGTTTGACTATAAGATGAATGGTCATAGTACTTTAAAAATGTTGAGTGCTATCTGATGCCTATGTTAAGCAAAGCATCATATGGTTAGTTGCATGATGGGGGACCAATGTATATACTGTATACTGTAGTATTATAGTTCAACTACATGCCCAGTTTTGCAAGGCACTTATGGTATATATGCCAAAAAAGCTGTTGATATCTTGGGCATAATGCCAAATACATCCCAATAGAATCAATTATCCACACTTGACCAGTCACTGACTCATCACCTCTAATTGGATGCTGTGCTGGCATTGAGTCTCTGAGGTTCATCTGAGGTCACTGGAACAACTGGTGAACCTTGTTGTAACACTTGGCAACACTGTGGGACCTTCCTCCATGGGATGCCACATGTGGAGGTATGGCTGTTCTGTCAGAAAAAACACCATGGTGATGCCACAGTGTATGCTCTACCAGCATCAATGTTATATCTACTGAATGTATGCTTTGATATCAGAGGCAAAGGTTTGAATCATGCACTGCTGTGTGACAACTGCAGAGCACCTTATGTTGATCCCACTGGTCAATGTTACAAGTCAATAAAGCAACATGATATTGGTATTGATGGTATTATAGACTTGATCTAATTGACATAGGGAAGAAATACTTGATGCTCTCCTTGAGTTTGCTGAAAACAAATTGATGAATGATGTCTGGTGTCCCAGACTCTCTGAGCTGCTGCAGTCCAGGGTCCCCAAGCCATGATATGATGAATGCTCCATCCATGGGGATTTGCACATCCCAAGTGCCCCATTCTCCACCAGGGAAAGATGGGTTTGCTGCAATGAATGCCATCCAGAAAAAATCCAACATTAAATTGTCACATTGCAATTGGTCCTCTTCCCCCCCAGCATCCAAGAGTGTACACTGAATCTTATCCAAATGCTTGTGCCAGTGATGTTCATCCCAATAGTTAAAGTATTGAGTGAGAGGGAAAAAGGAAAACATCTTCTGTAATACAACTTAACACTATATCAAGACATCAGGATGACGACTCACTAGCTGGGGGTGTAAGCTGGAGTGTTTGTGTTGTAACTTATCCCTCGGAAGGGGACAGTCCCCTGCAACAATAGGGAAAAACTGATCAGATAGGTTGTTGGAAAGTTTGATGAATACCTTGATTGGCTAGGACTATTATTATTAATTGGAAATGACATAGGGTGGTGTGACTTACAATGTGTGGTGGAAGGAATTTGTTAGCAGCCCCAGAGAAATGTACAGACAAAAAAAGGGGCTTGACAATGCTACCATCATTGGACCAAATTGTATTGGCCAGGTGTTACAACTGGTCTGGGTAGGAACAGTTGTAGACTTGGAGGATTACCTTTGAGTCAAAGAGGTCAGGGGTTACATGCATTAACTCAGGGACAGAGGTCTGGAGTGACAAGGTGATGCCATATAGGCCTAGGGATGACTCAGGGATCTTGGGGTTGGAGTTGGAACAGGGGTTCTCGGGTGGTGTTGATCACATAAGAGTGGATCAATGGGACTGACGTCAATCGGACATAGTACAGACAGAGGGATCTTGGGGTCGCTGTTCTGGAGACGATGAGGAGACTAGCTTGGATAGAGACTAGAATACGAAGGACGAGGAGAAGGGGCAATGAAGGCCCAAGACTGAGGACTGAGAACAAGGGATGAAGGTGAAAACCCAAGTAGGAATTGCTTAAGGATATTCTACGATACAGGCTGGTATATATACTGCTATGTGCCAGTCATACTGAGTCAGTGAGGCAGTGTAAGGCTGCGTGAGAATAGCCAAAAAGCTGGGTGATCTAAATAAAAGCGGACAGCCAAGTGCTGCGATCAGAAGGGCTGTCCGAAGTAAAGATAGAAACTGCACAAAGCTGCGTGTATAGGAAAGCATAGGAAAGATCTAAGAAAAGAGTGATCAGATCCAGTGTAAGACTGTGTCTGATCAAGATCATCTAGGAATGGAATGGAAAGTGATAAGTCTGGGTTCAGAAGAGAAGGAGAAATCAAAGGAAGAAGAAGAAAAAGAATAGGGGTCTGTATGAATCATAACACCAGGATTGTAAAAGGCAGCATGGTTGACATTGAACACTGCAAGCACTTGAACATTGAGTTGAAATGTTGAATGTGATACAAACAAAGTGATGGCTGGGTCACATGACCCAGCCTATCACACTCATGCCCCCATGACCAGCTGCATTGCTCTGCCCCTTCATCTGGGGGAACAAGAGCTGATTTATGTCCAAAGCCTCATGCAGACAATGTGATGGCAGCCACCCAAACTCACATTTTCACTGACTGTTTGCTGGGTAGTGCCCTTCCCTCTTCCTGGACCATTTTCAAGATACTCGGCTCACATCAGGCAAATGCCCAAGTCAATCAACAAATGCACCACTTGCATGCTTGATCCTGCCAGTAAGTATTTTTCTCCCCCTGCTTTCCTGTGTGATTAAACATCATGTTGTAGTATTTGAAGTGAGTGCCTTTGGGCTAGTCATATGCAAGGTTTGCATGGTATTCAATAGCTTATGTTCAATGTGTTACGATTCCTCCATTTCTTTTCTTTGTCATACTTAGACCGGCATCACCCGGTTCCTTTACCTTCTCTAGAGTGTTCTAGAACGTACAACACGTTCGTCACACGCCTTTCTCATCCCCACCTCATGTCTTTCATTTCTGCTGCCTCATGTTTATTCTTATCTTCACCATGAGGCGACTCTTATCTTTCCTTTCTCCGATTTAACTTTATCTTGAGTACTACTTAAGCCTCATTGTACATTGATGTACCTTAGCTTAGTTCTGCTCAATCAACCTTGTCTCCCTTGGAATCACTCTGATCCCTCGTCGACATCTTCGTCAGACGACCTCTCTGATCTCTCCGTCGATCCTCCAAGTCGACCGAACCTCTGATCTCTCACCGATCATCTTATTGGTTGAACTCCTCGTCATCTGGCAATCTTGCTCAGACTCCTCTGAACCTTTGACCTTTGTCTCCAGTTCTCTTTGAGCCTACGCTCATTCCTATCCGGACCAAGTGTAACAAAAGAACTAAGCTCTACTTTGGGCTACCATCGTTGTAGTTCCCCACCATTTCATCCCCACCCCCTCGTCGTACCGGCCTCCCCAGGTCGCTCCTTGGCTCCTACCGCTCTAGGGCACAAGAACTCCCCTCCGACTCCTCTCCCTCCCCCACTGCCACTGAATACCCTGACCAGGACAACGACTCTGACGTCCAAGTCCCTGACAACCTTGAATGAGAAGAAACTCTTACCCTTGCCCATGACTTCTCCGCTTCTGTCTCCATTCCTTGAAACCCCACTCCCCCTTCCCCCACTCCCATAGCCACCAGACCTCCTCTCTTCGTCTCCCCCACCCCTGCTCCCCCTCTTCCATCTCTCTCCCATCGTTTCGCCCCCTCTCACCCACTTCCCCCCTTTCCCTCTTTGACTATGTCAACCAAACCCACTGAACTTTGCATCTGTACTCCTGATGCCTTCGACAGCAACTATGCTAAGGCATCCCCTTGGCTCAACTCCATTTGGACCTACCTAATGGTAAACGACGACGTCTATAACACCAACAACAAATGAATTGCCTTCGCCCTCTCCTATATGAAGGTAGGTGCTGCCCTCACTTGGGCATCCTTGTTTTGAAAATCTGCCTTGGTCACCAACACCAATGGAATCACAGTAGGCTTTGGAACCTTCGCCAGTTTCATTGCTAAATTCAACACCACCTTCGAACACCATGACACTAGAGCCCTCGCTATCAACTGGCTCTCCACCTATCACATGCCTAACACAAACCACCCCACCGATCTCGCCTCCTACATCTTGACCTTCTGCAGCAAAGTCCAAATCAGCCAAATCGTCGATGAGAATGTCCTCATCAGCTACTTCTCTGCTGGAATCCCTGTCAAGCTCATGTGACGCATCATGACCATGGACACCATTCCCACGAAAGTCAAGGACTGGTATTCCAAGATGATCCACTTTCAGACCCAATGGGGTCGTGCTGAAGATATCGCCTGCCAAAACCACTCCTCCACCACCACCTACTGATCTTTCTCCTCCCCTTCCTCCTCTCATACCACCAAGGACCCAAATGCCATGGATGTAGATGCTGTCTGCATCCCAAAGATGACCTAAACCAATAGGCAATGGTGCATCAAAAATGGACTTTGCTTCCGCTGCCGAAAACCCGGTCACCTCACCTCCGCCTGCCCCACCTTCCCCTCAACCCCTCAGCTGAAGAAGAAAGAGGTTAGAAAGGTCGAAGAACTACCCAAGCTTGAAGAGCTTGACGATAACGATGAAGAAACTGTTGCCCGCATCTCTTTTGCAGTCCCCAGTGAGGATTTTTGAATGGAGGGCATACCCCAACACAATGACCCTCCTCTTCCTTTTCTTGTGCACCTGTACTTGTAAACTCAATAGCTAGACAATCTATGCAAATCCCTGTCCAAGTCATCGAACCTTCACACTTGAAAGCTGTTGGAACCCATGCTCTCATCGACTCTGGGGCACAAATCTCCTGCATTGACTGGGACTTTGTCCAGAAACACAAACTTCCAAAAACTTGACTCTCTAACCCCATTGCTGTTCGAAATGTTGACCAGTCTCCTAACAAGAATGGTCTCATTCAATTCTCTACCACCCTCTATGTCCGCATTGGACAAGTCTCTCACTCCATCCTCTTCCATGTCCTCAACTGTGGAAAAGAAAACGTCATCCTTGGACTCCCCTGGCTTAAACAGGTCAACCCCACCATTGACTGGACGAAACAACAACTCTCTATCCCTCTTGAGTCTGATCAATCAAACGATCTTTATCAGAAACACACTCATCCCCCTCCTACTCCTGTTTCCCCTCACCCTATTCGGCATGTCAACGTTGACACCATCTGGGATGGATGACTCTACGATTACATGAAGAAGGAAACCAAACAACAACATCTCATATGCAACAACGACTGTCGAGTCATCCAATGCCTGATCCGTTGTGGTTCCCGATTCATTCCCAATGCCACTATTGCCAAACTTACAACAGCAACCAAACTGGCAGCTGCCGCTGAAAAGGCAAAACCCAAGATTACCCTTCCCCCTGAATATTCCGAATTCTCCACTGTCTTTTCCAAAGAAGCAACCGACCATGTTCCTCCCAGCCATCCCTATGATCATGAGATCAACCTTGACGAATCCTTCACCCCGAAAATCGGCAAACTCTATCCTCTCACCCCAGACGAAAAACTTGCTACCAAAACCTTCCTTGACGAAAACCTCAAAACGGGCAAGATCCGACCATCAAACTCCCCCCAAGCCACCCCTTTCTTCTTCGTCAAAAAGAAGGATGGTGGCCTTCGCCCTTGCCAAGACTATCACTATGTCAATGAACACACTGTTCGCGATGCCTACCCCCTTCCCCTCATCTCCAACCTTGTCAATAAACTCAAGGGAGCAAAAGTCTTTACTAAATTTGACGTCCGCTGGGGATACAACAATGTTCGCATAAAGGATGGCCATCAATGGAAAGCCACCTTCATCACCCACAAAGGCCTCTTCGAACCCACTGTTATGTTCTTCGGACTTTGCAATTCCCCTGCCACCTTCCAACACTTTATGAACAACTCCTTCTGTGACATGATTGCTGAAGGATGGCTAGTGATATACATGGACGACCTCTTGATTTTCTCTCCTGATCAGAAAACCCATGAGGAACATACTAAACATGTCCTCAAACAAATGGAAGAACTCGACCTCCACCTCAAACTCAAGAAATGTAACTTTGCTGTCTCTGAAGTCAAATATCTTGGTATGATCGTCTGCCCTGATGAACTTGCCATGGACCCCATCAAACTCGACAGCATTTGAGAATGGCCCACCCCTGCAAAAGTCAAAGATGTCCGCTCTTTCCTTGGCTTTGCCAACTTCTATTGGCAGTTTATCCCCAACTACTCTAACGTCGCCCGCCCCCTCCTTGATCTTACCAAGAAGAACCAACCCTGGTCCTGGTCCCCTTCTTGCCAACAAGCCTTTGATGAGTTGAAGAAACTCTTCCTCTCGCAACCCATCCTCCATCTCCCCGATCCCTCTCACCCCTTAGCTGTCGCCACCGACACTTCCAAATATGCCTCCGGAGGAGTCCTCCTTCAAACCGATGCCAATGGCGATTGGCACCCTTGTTCCTACCTCTCCCAAACCTTCTCCCCTGCTGAACACAACTACGATATCTATGATCGCGAACTCCTAGCTGTCATTTGTGGTCTCAAGACTTGGCGACACTATCTTTTAGGATCTCCTTTCCCTGTCCAAGTCTTCACCGATCATAAGAACCTCACATACTTCTGCCAACCCCAGAAACTCAACCGACAACAGGCTCGCTGGCTGCTAGACATCTCTGACTACAACCTCAAACTTACCCACGTTCCTGGCTCCTCCCTCGCTGCTCCTGATGCCCTCTCTCACCACCCCAACCTCCTTCCCTCCCATGATGACGATAATGACAATGTCACCCTCCTACCCAACTCCCTCTTTGTCAACCTCATTGACACCTCCCTCCAAGAGAAGCTTGCTTCTTCCTCCTCCTCCGACCCCCTTGTACTCGACGCACTCCATGCTGCCACTGGCGACATCCCTGCTCGATTTCGCTCTCACCTCTCTGACTGGCAATATGACACTGGGGTACTCACCTTCCAAGGACAAGTCTATGTTCCTCCTGACCTCCGACACTCCATCGTTCAATGTCACCACAATCACCCCTCTGCTGGTCACCCTGGTTATCTTAAAATGCGCCAACTCATTGCCTCCAAATTCTGGTGGCCAGGTCTTGCTCACTTTGTCTGCAAATATGTTGAGGTATGTGCCTCTTGCCAATCCACCAAATCAAACACACACCCCACCATCCCCCCCTCTCTCCCATCTCCTCCTCCTGCACTCACCCTTTTCAACAGGTCTCCTGCGACCTCATCACCGACCTTCCCCTCTCTGATGGCTTTGACAGTCTTTTGGTCGTGGTCAACCATGGGCTTACTAAGGGGGTGATTCTCTGCCCTACGAAGAAGTCAGTCTCCGCTGAAGGGATCGCTTCCCTCTTTTTCCACAAAGTCTACACTTGATTCGGTCTTTATGACAAAATCATCTCTGATCGTGGCCCCCAATTTGCCTCTACCTTTGCCAAAGAACTTGGATGCCTCCTTGGATATGACCTCTCCCTTTCCACTGCCTATCATCCCCAATCCGATGGTGAAACGGAATGTGTCAATCAAGAAGTCGAAACCTATCTTTACATCTTCTGTGGCAACTCCCCTGCTACTTGGTCCAAAATGATATCTCATGCCGAATTCGCACACAATCACCGCCCCCACCCGGTTACCAGCAAATCTCCATTCTTTCTCATGATGGGCTTTGAACCCCATCCACTTCCCACCATCCTTGCTGAATCCCACCTCCCAGCCATTGAAGAACGCCTGAAACTCCTCTCTGCAGCCTGAGACGAAGCTCTAGCAGCTCACAAACTTGCCAGACAAGTCATGAAGTCTCGCTTCCATGGGAAATTCACTCCCTTCCAGAAAAGTGACAAGGTTTGGCTCGAAGCTCGAAACCTTAAATGGCTTATCTCTCATCTGAAATTCGCCCCCAAACAAGAAGGACCCTTCACCATCACCCACGTTCTATCTCACGTACAAACTCTGCCTCCCTCGTACCTGGAAAATACACAACACGTTCCATGCCTCCCTCTTATCGCCATATCGCGAAAACGATGTACACAGACCAAACTTCCCTACCCCACCTCCTGACCTTATCAATGGAGAAGAGGAGTACGAAATGGAGAAAATCATCCAACACAAGGGGTCACCACTTAATCGGAAATTCCTGATCCGATGGAAAGGTTACTCGGCCGAAGAAGACTCCTGGTTACCCGAATCAGAGTTCAAACATGCAAAATAGCTTCTCAACAACTATAAGAAGCTCCACCCTTCCATCTTTCCTTCTCCCAAACACCCATCATCTCCCTCTCGTCGTTGAAATGCCCTCTCCTACCAGATCCTCCTCTCCCATTCTGACTATCCCCAAACCACATCCCACCATCACTTCACCCTGGAACCCCCCTCCCGAACCTC
>JBBPMP010000941.1:0-10909 GCA_038090395.1 Boletales sp. KT-2023a
ATGACGGTACCTCAAAGGATTTTAAGTCCGAATGGACAACCTCAAAGGGAGTGGTTGCCTGCATCTCCATATGAGGGAAATGACGATTCGGCTGTTTGCCGAGCTGGCACCCATGACAGATACCAGTTTTGGTAGGGATCTTCATGTCAGGAAAACCCTTCAGGTGCTTTTTAGCATGCCTGATGACCTCAGGGGACGAATGTCTGAGATGTGTTACGATTCCTCTGTTTCGTTTCGTTTCTTTCTTTGTCATACTCAAACCGGCATTACCCGGTTCCTTTATCTTCTCTAGAGTGTTCTAGAATGTACTGTACAACACGTTTGTCATATGCCTTTCTCATCCCTACCTCATGTCTTTCATTTCCGCTGCCTCATGTTTACTCTTATCTTCACCATGAGGCAATTCTTATCTTTCCTTTCTCCGACTTAACTTTATCTTGAGTACTACTTAAGCCTCATCGTACATCGATTGTACCTTAGCTTAGTTCTGCTCAATCAATCTTGTCTCTTTCAAAACTACTTTGATCTCTCATTGACATCCTCGTCGGATGACCCCTCTGATCCCTCCATCGACTCTCTAAGTTGACCGAACCTTTGATCTCTTGCCGATCATCTTATCGGCTGAAACCTTTGTTGTCTGGCAAGTCTTGCTCAGACTCCTTCAAACCCTTGACCCTCGTCTCTAGTTCTCTTTGAGCCTACGCTCATTCCTACTCAGACCAAGCGTAACAAGATGTCAGTGGATCAACTCAAAGTCAATCTGTGAGGTAAATGATGACATGCTGGAAGGCACATCATCAGGGTGGATGGGTTTGGCACGAAGCCAAAACATGGTTCCGTGTCCATGACTGTGGAACTCTAAGTGAGCACGTTGTGTACATTGGTTCCAAATTGTAATATGACCGGGACTGGCGCAGAGCGTGAGGCAGGAGGATTGTTGGAGGAATGTGCCCATTGACAACAGGCAAACTCTGCATGAGGGCATGTGGAGTACTGGTGAGAGTCGGGCATAATGGTCCCAGAATTTAATCAGGACCGTTCCTCTGCCCAGGATGGCTGCTTTGCCATTTGCAGTACTAGCGTACTGTGGTTCAGCGAAGAGCTGATACTCGATGAAGTCTGTTTTGTCTGGCGAAAAATGTGCAGACACTTCGGAATTGAGTAACCACATGTCGGATGGGATACCGTGGTTGTGTGCTTTCTCTTTTCCTTTCACACTTGTTGGTTTTGAACATGTATCACACATTGCGAACTCAGGAGTAATAGATGTATTAGAACTATCTACTACAGAAACATAACTACGATGTTTTACCTGAGGCAGAATAAACTGTGCATCAGAACCCGGAAGTGAGAGAGAAGTGGATACGCACGATGTGGAGCGGAGGAAAAACTCCTCCATGTACTCATCGACATCATCACCCAGACTCACCATATCCTCATCTACCTCCATGATGCTGGTGGAGGAAGAGAGGGGAATGTCCCCAATACGCTCAGAGAGCGGGGCGGATAGCCATGCAGACAGTGACGGCTCCAATTGGGAGCATCTTGTTGCAACCGGTTTGAGGTTGCAGACTGTCTGCGGAGTTGCAGGGACTTCCAGGCAGCAGGTGAGGGAGATTGTATCCTTTGTCACAGGAAATGTGGGTGGCCCATAGTGGGACACACCAGTGGTGTGGGCGGATGTGCAGGGGTCAGGGACGGGCGACGTAAATGAGGTGGCAGTGGCAGAGGTGACGACGGGGGCGGCGAAAGCAAAGGAGGCAGAGGCCTTGGCAGAAGCGGCTTGCGCCTTCTCCTTTTTGGACTTCTTCTTTTCCTTGCGCTTCTTTTTGCCCTCTTCAGAGCGATTGCCTTTGCACTACTGCTTCTTCTGGTTGTTATTCCCCTGATTAGAGGAACCACCTTGTTGTTGTTGCTGTTGCTGGGCAAACTGGGGTTCGCCCTGCTGCCATTTGACGGTGGTGACCTTGTTTGCCTGCGGATGGGTGTCCTTAGGTGGGTGGCGTTGGGCGTATGTCTGCCATGAGACATTGAGCTGATTTTCAAGCTCGGCAATTGAGGGAAGCCCCTTGGGCTTCTTCATCTTGGGGTTCTCCTCACCCACAGTGGCGGCGATGTTGGCAGTGATATGGTCCCCATACTTGGGGATCTTGGCAATGAACAGCATCAACTTGGTGCTGTCATGGATGGGGTAGCCATAGTCGTTGAGCTGGTTGATGTGACCAGTGAGTTTGGAGATGGCGGAGATGGGGGAGTTGTTCTCTGGGAACGTGAGGGCCATGAGGGCCTTGAACTCTGTGATGGCGGAGGAGACAGTGGAACAGTCGAATTTCTCCTTTAGGTTGGAGAGGATATCGGCAGCAGGTTGCATAAAGTTGATGCCACAGTCTAAGACGTGGCGCTCACAGGTGAGTGAGATTGCGCCTGCGGCCTTGTCATCCTCGTCCTCCCAGGACTTGAACTTTTCTGTCGCTTTGTCAATTTCTGCTTGGGACAGAGTGTAGGCAGGAGTGGTGATGTTGCTGGCGGCGTTGACAACCTCAGCTGTGGGGGCGGGGATCTCAGGCTTTGGTCGGTAGATCTTGGAGTAGACCCCGGTTGAGTGCAAGTAGGCGATCATGTTCGCCTCCCACAGCTTGTAGTTGGAGCCGTTGAGCTTGGGCATGTCTTTCAAGATAGAGCTCATGGTTAAAGGTGAATCTGGAAGGGTAGACGTCAGCATTAGGCCTTACAAATAAACGAGAGGGAGCGGTGAAGCCACATCACTGAACGTTCAGAGCTTCTGGATTCAGAGTAACAGAGTCTCCCCTTATCCTTAGCACTGTGTGCAACTACGAGAGGTGGAATAAACTGCACTACTTGTGTCCGGTGGAATGAACCATGCTGGACAGCACTTGTTCAACCTCTGGGAGCGGACGTGAGTCTGCATTGCACAGAATTCAGGTAGGTACAATGCTGAGCAAGGTTGGGCAGTGGGGACCATGCTCATTAAACCTGCTTGGGGCTCATAACCTGTTGTGAGGGCACGCATTTAGTAACGCTAGGAATCAGCTTACATACCTGAAGGTTAAAGCTTATAGCTTGAACGTAAGTGCAGGGATGGTGGTTATCAAAAGAGAATCAATTAGAACTCAGCTCTGCTGAGTCTGTACTTAAATACATGAAACATGAGAACTAATTACTATGTATGTACATGTACTTGTTCAACAGGTAATTCATTAGTGGATAACACGAGGGAATCGAGACTAGATGGTTCATCTAATTCCATCATGGCCGGAACTGATTGTTCTGATACATCCAGTATATCTGTAACCAAAGAGTTTGCCAGATTTGACATAGGATGATCTAAGGAAGAATAGATGATGGATGAATTCTTATCTAAATCAATAACCATGGAGGCAAGATCAACATTGGAATTTGCAAGGTGCATACCTGCTTTGCCTTTTCCTTTGTTAACCTTTTGATGTTGATGCTGTTCATATGCTTTGTTATTCTTTTGAGAAAAAGGTCTCTTTGGGGTGATACTCGAAGGTCTGGATTGGGGCTTTTTATTATTTAGCCAGCAATGATCAGTGGTATGATTCGTTCGATGGCATTTGGAACACTTTACATTGGTAGGAGCATTCTGGATTACAGCAGTCTGGTTTATGGTTGGTCTCGCTGTTTCTCCAATCTGGTTGAGTAAATTTGCCTGAGATTGTTGATTGGTGGTAGTCTTAAGAGTGTACTCTTGGAGAATACTTTTCCCCACCATGGCTGGTGTGAAATTCTGAGTCGATGTTGTATGGACAATCATAGACACCATTGTGGCATAACTACTAGGCAAAGCATTTAGCATAATCATGGTGGCAATGGAATCATCCATCAGCAAACCAGCCTAGCTCCTATCCAGCATTGGCCGGCACTAGCCAGTGGCCCAATCAATCCAGCTGCTTCCAGAAAGGTACCTAGCTGCACAGCACTATCTATGTTGCATCCAGGTTATTTCAGCCTAGGTAAGATAGGCAAGGGTATAAGTTGTAATTCAAATAGTAATACAAATACAGAATGACAGTCTGGCCCAGTCAGTTCCTGCCCTATCTAAAGACTACAGGATAGAATCCTACAGTCCATCACACTGATATCCAGCCTGTCTCAAACAATGATGTAATTGCACTGCATGCTGTGATTAATTACAAATTTGAGGCACATGCCAAGCCATATTTAATTGAGGTTGACATCAAACCTGGTCATCATACGCGTCTCATTGCCGTTCCTGATGTAAATGTTGTCAAATAAAGTTGAAAATACACTTCACCACTTACCACCCAATTTTCACCCACTGCATGCGAAGCACTTTTGTTTTGGCACAATGGATGGGAGAGGTGTCACATTTAGACATTAGGCCCAATATATCAACATAGATGTCCATGTAGACATCATGTTTGAATGAAACATCCTTGCCTTCCATCACAATCTCATCCAGTGCAACTTTAACCTACTGACATGTCAGAAAATATAACATTTATTTATGATCACGTACTGTGGTTGCTGCAAGTGTGACAGTGGGGTGTGGGACCTCTGCAGCATAGACTTCTGGAAAGAGTTGACTGACTGAGTGTGAACCTGTGTAGAAAAAATTGATGATAACAGCAGACAGCATGGGATATGCTAAATTGTTTGTGCAGCTCTGTTCACTGTAAGGTTAGTGCTAAATCTTGCAAGTTTTTTTTACTTACATCCTCATCCATCCCATCCTTCAAGAATGCACCCCCATCAAGAAGATCCTTTGTGATGCCAGCATTGATGAAAGGTTGGTTTTGCAGATCCCACTGGTAGTGCTCCCAAGTGAAAAAGTGTGCCCTTTTTTTGAGAGTGGATCACCAATTTCCAACATCATCCCAAAGCTAACATTTATTGATGATTTTTTCTTGAATCACAACAAGTCATGCCACTTACCAGCTTGGTAATATCAGCCACATGCTCAGGCCACCACCCTAGTAATGTTGTGAGGTGGAATACAATGAAGTAAAGGAACCTACCATCGGGGATAAGTAAGCCTGCTTTACGTCTTTCTGCGATAGCCTCGTTCATGTATGCCATAGCTTTCATGTTGAATTGTGGGCAGAGCGGGAACAAATTGATGGCTCTGAGTTCAGAATGAGAGATTTGTTTTGCTTGTTTGATAATGTCATGGAGGGCTGGAGGATAGAACTGGAGCTGTGAGGGGTTCTCATGTTTAGTAGCAATGTAGGATGAATATGAATTGGAATGCTCAGCAGGGCCATTTGTTGCCAGGGTTTAAAGGGAAGCCGAAATTGGAGCATCCAACTTATCCATGTCATTTGCAGAACCGTTGTGATTGACACTGTGTGAGCATTGAATGGGCTGCTTGTCACATATAGCCAATAATTGTGCATTGCTTGGGAGATGGGGTGTGCGGCTGTGCTGGTGGTGCTGAGCAATGACATCTTCAACCTCACCTAGATAATATTGTCAGTATCATATGTGTAATCCCTGCAAACATACTTGGATGGGATGTCACATGAGAAACTTGGCCATGCTGGGAATCAATATTGGTGTAACGTGAAGCATACCTCAAGTTTGACCTGGACTAATAGGAAGACTTACCAACAAGCAGGACACTCATGAAGAGGTATGACTCAGCTCAAAGGGACTGAGGGGACAAAGACTATATGCCTTGAAGGTGGACTGAGGGATTGAGGGGACTGAGAGAACTAAGAGTGACTCAAGAAGATGCTAGATTGCATAGATCAAGAATGAAGTACAGGTAGGTTGACTACTGGACTATATACTTGATGACGCATAAGTGTAGAACACCATGGAACAATGAAGAACAAAGGGATGCATCATTAAAGAGTAATCAGGATGAAGTAAGAGTAAAAAGGATGCGTCACCATGAAGTAAGAAGGTATAACATAAGGGTGTGCAAAGAGCACTCTAAAGAAAGGAAAGTGAAGGAAAAGGAGATGTATAAGTGAATGATCGTAACATTACCCTGTCTCTACCCTTGAAGTCCCAGACTTCAATCATCACAGAGAGTCTGCAAGTGGCAGAGAGGGAAAGGATGCCACGAACACTGGCAAAGGAGTGAGGTTTTCAAACAGGCAGTCATCAAGGATGTGGCCAGCTTGGGTGCAACAAGAACAGGTATGAGTAGGACAGAATTGGTCAGAATGACCCCAATGAGAGCATGCTGCACAAAGGGTGCTGAAGCAAAGGTGAACCGGATGGCCAGGAGCATATTTGTGGCAGAAGGGGCATCAATATTCATTGCAGTCTTCTCAATAATGTCCTAGACAATGGCAATGATAGCAAGCAGCAGAGGGAGGGGGAGCAGGTCAAGAAACTGGAGAGGAGAGGGTTTGGATAGATGAAAAGAGGATGTGATGGCCTTCAGAACTGTGAAAGAATTGGATATGGTCCCGATTATGAGCAAGCATGCCTTGGTTGATGATAAAACCATCAGAGAATATGGTGGGGTCATTGATGCAATGATGGGGAATGAGCTCGAAAGAGGAGAGATGTTCTGCCAGTGGTCTAGAGGGATAGGTAGTCGGGGAGATAATGGGTAGAGGAGGCAGAGAAGGAGGGATGGGGGTGGCTAGGGATGTGGGATTGGTAGGGATGGAGTCAATGGAGGCTAGGTAACGATCATGATCAGCAATGGGAAGAGAAAGATCAACTCAATGGAAGGTGGGATATAGAGAAACAGGGTCAAGACGTTCAACAAAGACATGGAAACCGTGAAGATGGAGGATCATAAGGATATGTTCAGGAAGGTGGCTAACTAGCATGCAAAGTGGGAGACCAAAAGTGGATGGAAGATTGGAAGGGGCAGAAAGGAAATGATAGTTTTGTACTCTAGCTACATCAAGGAAGAGGCATATGAGTTCCTGGGTAATCTCGTCCTCAGCATAGAGAGGATCATTTTCGAGGATGTGGACGAGGGTAGTGTTGGCGAGGATGCCAGCATAGAGAGTGTTGATGGCAGAGGCAGGTAAATAAATGGCCTGTACAGGCCTGGAACATAAGGGAGAAGATATAGAGATAGAACTGGAAAGGCATCCCGAGATAGGTGAAGAAGAGGAAGAGGAGGAGTTGGCAGACATCAAGAAACAAGGAATGAAGGAGGTTGATGAAAAGAGAAAAACAGAAACAAATCAGAATGATTGATGGACAGGACAGTCTGAAAAACGACAAAAACACTTGTGTTCAAGGAAATGAGCAGAAGAAAGTTTGGGATGACAAAGAAGAAACAAACGTCTAGCACAAGATTTGGAATTGAATAGTTGGGAGTAAGCAATGTCAATGGGGATGGTGTTCATGAGAAATTTATCGAAGGGAATAAGTCTGTTTATATGCAAGGAGAAGGGAACGTGCATGATGGAGATTGCTTTCAGGTTCCCATGTGTTTTCGGATGCTGAGTAACCTTTCCATGCAGTCAGGTACTGATAACAGCCAGGGGAGCCTTTGTATGCGAGAATGCCGTCCACTTCATATTCTTCTTTGCTGTCAATGTCGTCAGGAGGTGGAGTTGGAAAAGAAGGACCATGTGTTTCAGTGGAGTGAAAGGGGGAAAGTAGTGTGGCATGGAAGACATCGTGGATTTTCCATGTGGAGGGAAGGCAAAGGTGATACGTGAGGGGAGATAGTACCTGAGTGATCTCGAATGGTCCCAAGCATTTGGGTGCAAGTTTCCTAGAGGGAAATGGGATGTGGAGGTTAGTGGCTTCTAGCCAGACTTTATCTCCAACTTTCCATGGGGAGAACCATCAGGTACAGTGTTGAGTCATCAGCCATCGAGCAGATTCGTGTGCTGCCAGGGCTTCTTTCCGAGATTCCTCTAGAGCGGTGAGGTGGGAAGAGAGAGCTGGGATGAATGTTTTGCCAAGGGGAGGATAGGCTCGAGGATCATAGCCAAACATGAGGGAGAAAGGGGATGTCTTGGTGGATGAGTGAGGGGCGGAGTTGTGGTGGAACTCAGTGGAGGTGATGAAGGAGGCCCACGAATGTGGTTGATTGCTGCAGGAGAGGCGAAGATATGTCTCAATCTCCTGGTTTGCTCGTTCTGTTTGGCCATCAGTTTGAGGGTGATATGCAGTAGAGAGACAAACACCATAGTGAAGTAGGTGAGCGAGTTCTCTAGTGAAGGTGGAGGTGAACTGTGGTCCACGATCGGAGATGATAGAGTCATGTAAACTGAAATGTTTGAATACATTGTTATAGAAAAGAAGAGCGATGCCTGCTGCATCAATAGTTTTCTGACAAGGCATGAGAATTACCCCCTTCGAAAGGCCATGGTCAACCATGACCAAAAGAGAATCAAAACCAGAGGACAGGGGGAGATCAGTGATGAGGTCCATAGAGAGCTGGCAAAAGGGGAGAGACATGGAAGAGGGGATGGGAGCGAGGGGAGGGGTTGTGGGGTGGGTATTAACTTTGGATTGTTGGCATAGGGCACAGCCCACGATAAAGTTGCAAATGAAAGTGGCGAGACCAGGCCACCAGAAATCATGTTCAAGGAGGGTCTTGGTGTGGAAGAAACCCATGTGGCCTGTGGTGGGAGATTCATGAAGGGAATGTGAGAGGGAGGAGTGAGAGGCAGGGAGGACAAAAAGGCGATTGCAAAAGTACAAATGTCCATTGTCAAAAGACCAATCTGCCAGAGAGGAATGAGGAAAGAGGGGTGAGCATTCCTGGAGAGAGCGAAGTGCATGAAGTACAAGAGGATCCAAAGATGAGGATTGCTGAATGCTATTGGCCAATGCGATGTCAAGGGCAGAGATGACGATGGGGTCAGGGAGGATGGAGGAGACATTATCGAGGGAGGTATCCACCTTGACATTGCATGAGAGAGTGTCAGCAAGGGCCATACAAGAACCAGGAGTGACTTGCCAAATGATGTCGAGGTCTTGCAGGAGGAGAGACCAGCGAGCTTGTCGACAAGACAATTTATGAAGGTCTTTGAGGTATGAGAGGTTTTTGTGATTGGTGATGATGGTGACAGGATGTGCGGTTCCCTGGAGGTATTGTTTCCATTCCTGTAGGGCAAGAATGACAGCAAGGAGTTCGTGATTGTAGATGTCGTAATTTCGTTCAGCTGGACTGAAGGTTTGGGAGAAGTAAGCACAGGGATGAGGATCGCCGTTGGAATCACTCTGAAGAAGAACTGTACCAGCAGTGAACAGAGATGTGTCAGACATGATGGAAAAGGGTTTAGAAAAATTGGGGAAAGCAAGGATTGGCAAAGAGGAGAAGCGAGAGTGTAGGTTGTCAAAAGCATGTTGTTGAAGGGGGGTCCAAAGCCAGGGTTCATCTTTGCAGGTGAGGAGGGTGAGGGGGGCCACAAGGGTGGAGAAACCCGGGATAAATTTACGGTAGAACTTAGCAAAACCTAGGAATGACCAGATGCCCCTAACAGAAGTGGGGGGTTTCCAATCAGCAATGGCAGTAAGCTTTGCTGGATCCATGTGTATATATCCTTGGCCAATGATGAGACCAAGATAGTCCATCTAAGGGGTGTCGAACGAGCATTTGGAGATCTTGAGTGAGAGGTTGTGATCATGAAGATGTTGGAGAACTAGCTTGGTGCGAGAATGGTGAAGTTCAATGTCATCCTGGGTGTGAATGCTGATATGATCCATGTAGATCTTCAGCCAGTGCTCTGTGATCATGTCAGTGAAGATATGATTCATGAATGCTTGGAAGGTGGGAGGAGTGTTGTTGAAGCTGAAGAACATGACAGTGGGTTCAAAAAGGCCAAGCGGAGTGATGAATGCGGCTTTCCATTGATCTTCTTCATGTAGGCGGATGTTGTTATATCCCCAGCAGACGTCAAATTTCATGAAGAGGGTTGAATCTTTCATATCATTGATGAGCTCAGAGATGAGGGGTAGAGGGTATGCATTGCAAATAGTATGGGAGTTAAGATAGCAATAGTCTTGACAGGGGCGAAGGGTGCCATCTTTCTTGGGTACAAAGAAAAATGGGGATGCCTGTGGAGATTTTGATGGAATGATGCAACCAGTCTTTAAATTTTCCTCAATGAATGTGCGATAGGCCTCTTTCTCAGCAGGATTGAGGGGGTAGACTTTAGTGATTTTTGGGACAAAGGATGGTTTGAGGTTGATGGTGTGATCAAAAGGACAGTGAGGAGGTAAAGTGCTGAACATTTTTTCTGAAAAGATGTCAGAGAAATCAGAACACCAGGAAGGAACTTCCATGTGTTTCAGTTGTTCTTGTTGCACCAGTTGGATGGACAGTGTGATTTTACCAAGGTGTTGTGGGTAGGTTTTGTCAGTATCCTGTTCCCGGGGTGGACTCTCACTAAGAGGTACCACAGCATCCTGGAAGGTGAGGGTATTGGCAGACCAGTTGATGACAGGGTTTGTTTCTTTAGCCAAGTCATTCTGAGGATAATGCGGGAGGAACTGAGTGAGGTGACAAGGAAGGTGATTTTGTCCAATAGTTGAGGGAAAATGACATTGGTGGAGATGGAGTATTGGATGGTACCTTGGTGATTTGGGGTACCATCTACATTGTAAGCAGTGAGTTTCTGGGGGAGTTGACAGATGGCAGAGCGAAGTTTTGGTATGAGGGAGACGTCGATGAAGTTATTGGTTGCTCCACAATCGATGAGAGCGGTGGTGGTAATGGTTTGCAATCCTGCTTGTAGATGAACCGGAAGACGCATAGTTCATTCATTTGATAAGCCTACAATTACAGCAGAGATATCTAGGGAAGGGAATGTTACTACATCTTCCCTTAATGAAAACCCGAAGTAGCGTTTTAAAGTCTGGTCCGGTCTGGTCCGGTTTTTTTGCCTTTTTTGGAAAGACCGGACCCGGACCGGTCCTACCAAAAAATGAAATCGTTGAGACCGGACCGAAACCTCAAAAAACCGGT
>JBBPMP010000942.1:0-10898 GCA_038090395.1 Boletales sp. KT-2023a
AAAAGAAGAGAAGCGAGAAGTAAGGAAGCTAGGTTCGCGAAGTGCGAAGGTAGCGTGGGAATAAGTTCGGAATTTTATCAGGGACAACCCTAACGGCCACTCGAAGTGAGCGACAATGAAAGGGAAAGAGATCAATTCCAAACTTAGGGAAATACAAGTGTGTACAGACGGTTTATATACTACTATTATGGCTGTGTAATGGTCCGTGCGAGAGAACTACATAGAATGTCATGGAATATACATATGTCATATGATGTGGAAAAGGGTATGGAATAGGGGTGTAGGGCGAAAACATGTCAAGTGGAGCCGCTCCTGGACCGCCAGATCTTTGAAATACCAAGAGAAGTTCATGAGATGCATGTCAATAGCAATGGTGTGCAAGAAGCGAAGTTCAACCCTTAGCCACTGTCAATAGTCTCTGACTCACTCTGTCGAAAATATCACTGATAGTTGAAGAGGAATGTGGAGGCGTAATCTAAAGAAGGTGACGATTCGGCACTCTCGCACGCGGTATGCCGCGTTTCTGTCATGGAAGGTTGGTGATTACCAAACCAGTGCACCATATGGCCGATGTAGGGCCGCCATATTTAGGAAATCTCGGCGGACAACATACCACTGGCCGCCGATATCAAACACATTTTTCTGGCGAAAATGGTAGCATGTTGTAACCACGTGAAGTTGGTAATACACTCATGGGGGTGGCGTCTACATGGTTGGTTGAAAAAGTTATAGAATCGATATCGTCCATGAGAATTATTGGCTCCATAATCAGCAGTCCAGAAGTTCAGAAGTTGCTGTGCAGGCCTGGACAGTGCCTACAGTAATACAGTTAGGTTCTCGGCAACCTTTGCATTCCTATTATAGGCTGGCCGGAAGAACATGTCGAAATGAAGGGTATATGGGTCCAAGACCGCAACGAACAAAGAGATGAATCCAAAAGGCACATTCGACAAGAAGTGTGAGGACAGGCTACAAACGAACGAAAGCGATGAGTCCGAGTAAGGCACGTTTGACGAAATGAAGGAAATGGCAGTCCTATATTAAAATATCAGCATACTGGTCCAACTCAGTGTTAGAACGATGATTGTGCAATTGCTTACATATTTGAGCCCTCGAATCGAGCTCGTCTGAGCCCACGAGAGATGCAAACTGGGCGGCGTCATCCCGGTTCAACACCTCGCGCACGCACGCAGTTTGCTCCTTGACGTACCTCCCGCATCTCGTCCGCAACACATATCTCGAACATCCCTCACGCAAGCCGGATACCATCCGCTCTTCCACTTACAGCATCCATTCGTGCAGCACCTTCGAGTGGGCTTCCAACCATAATGTTTGCAACACGCCTGAGGGCCCATACCCGACACGGTCGCATTCAAACTAAAAAGATAATATATCTCGCGGATGGACCGCTCTAGGGTTACAATCAAATCAGAAAACAAACCACAGTTAGCATAAACGGCGGTCGCGTTGACAGTTGCATGTATCGAGGTAGCATCGACAGACTGCGTGTCATGAACGACGTTATCCGCCGACCCATTGGTAGCAAGACTTGGTAATTGGTCTAGTGGAACAATCAAAGCGAGATCCCCCCAAGAGTGGGTTGCATTTCCAAACGCAGGCGACCAGCTCAGCGAAGATAACACCGTGTTGTTACTATTGCTCGAAAAGGCCTCGAACTGGATCGCGGTCGTCGAGACGACATGCAGAACGGATACGCAGACAAAGTATGTCGTGTTTGCGAGGGTCATGCGAGCTGATGCAGCAACCTTGGTCTGTTCCCAGAAGCCAATTATCGAAGATGCCAGGCTTATCCCGACAATTGTTGTGAGAGTAATACTGATATCAACCTATAAAGCTTTCAGTGTACCCGTCAGTGTCATTCTCTAGCCCTCTGGATATCTGACGTGAAACTCACAACATAGAAAAGCTGCAGTGATACCACCAATTACCTCATCGATCGATCCAACAACCACATGGTGCTCTGGATGGTGTATGTGCATTAATAGAAGCACGACGTGCAGAAGGACGAAGATTGTGTGTAGCACCCAGCGCCAGTTAGGTCGAGAAGTACAAGAGTATCAATTCGCCTCTGACAGATAGTGAAAGTGAGCCAGCATGAGCAACTGCGGGGGAAGAAAGACTTGAGCGTCACCTTGAAACGCATGGTGGAGGCGAACTTTGCAAGCGTGTGGATTCAGAAGAGGTACTTCCTCGGCGCTCGCCACCTCTTTGGCTTCCTGATCTTTCGCAAGATTGACGTCAAGCATTCCCCCGGATCGCAGCTTCTCTATCGATGGGCAGTCAATTGTTTGTATACGTTTGCGAGTGGCGCTGGTCGGTCCGGTAACTAAGGAAACGAGCATGGATTTGTTCAGGTTGTCGTGTAATGGGGCTTCCTTAGCACGAGGCCACCCAGATCTTGTTGGATGCGATAGGTCCTTGCTGGTCCATGCAAGACGTAACATGAAACATGGCGGATCTTGCGAGAGCCAGCAAGGATGTCCGAGTTCTAGCACCATGTCGTGAAGAATTGGACCAGGTGCCAGTGCGAGGTTCTGCTAGGCTCTACAAAGTCCAGCAAGCGCATGCCAGAACAGCCGGGTTCCTCCGACGGGGCTTACGAAATCGTCCTGCCAAACATGTGCATTACTGCAGAGGTGATCCTGGAACCCAGACAGTCGGTTCAGAAATGCCGCCGTGATCATCGGTGCCGGATAGGTGAACCACCGCAGGCGCCAACATTTGTTGAATATACGACATTTCTGGCAAGAAATACGGTACTTGACATCTCGAATCCGAGACAGACTCGTCAGAAAAGAGGACAGCTGATTGACGTGCTCACACTGCGACACACGTCGCGTCAGGCGACTCGGATGCACTAGAGAGTTAGGAGAACACGTGGGACGCGCGACGAATCCCTCCAGACCGGACTGCGAACTCGAGGCGTGTTTCATGACGCAACTTCTGCTTCGAAACAGTTTCGATCAGAACGAAGTGACGGCAGTCTGCTCTGCCTCGGAAAGTGAGGGGTGAACTTGATTGAAGCATGTTCCATCTAAAAAAAAATCACGAGTTTGTAACTTCGTTAGATGCTTGAATACGTACTTGGGCACTAGTAAATTTACTCGTTGTGACGCGGCGGCACCTCCTGATTCCACAGGCTCCAAGTCCACAGGCTCCCTCACTGCCGGCACCGCGGATGATGTCCGGCTGCAAAGCATGCTTGGACAATATAGTATCAGAATACACACAAGGACTGTCTTTTCTATGTTTACTGTACCTCGTTGCTGCGAGGTACACTGTACTTCACCTCACCTCCGACTTCACGACTTCTTATGTAATTCGGTCGCCCAAACCAGATTTACTTCGTTCATCTGAGCTCTCCGCCCACGGCGTCAATTCCATCGTACGACGAGGTAATAATCCAATACAAATAGCTACACGTACGACCTGCGAACAGTTTTTTTTATATTAAAAAAAAGCTATCGCTAAAAAGAGAACAAAACGACGACGACGACAACATCAGTCCATTGGCGCCCGGAATACCAATTATTAATAGACTGTCGCGCGCGTGTCAGTTAGGGTCTCAAAATCATCACAGGTTTAAAAAAAACGCACTCTGGGTACACACGAGCGCCAACGCGGCACCCCACGCCACGCTCGTCGCTACCCCCAACACGCCCGCGCCCGACGTCTTGGCCGCCGTCTGCGCCAACACGACGACCGGCAACTCCTGTGCCGGCGACGTCGGCTGCGTCTCCACCGATCCCGTCCCGACGATCACCATCGTCCCGTTGCTCGGCACCCCATCCACCACCACAAACAGCAACGCAGGCCCGGGCGTGAGCACGTTCGGGTTCGGCGGCACCTGCGACACGTGCAGCGTGTACGACCCGTCGCTGTTCACCGTGTACGTATTGTTGAGCTGCAAATGCCGTTGTCCCATGTTCATCGCGTGCGTCGTGAACCCGCCCCGAGAGAGCACGACCGTCGTGTTGGCTGCCGCGTCGTTCGCGGATATCCCCGTGTACGACGTCGACGACACAGATAGGTTAAAGTACGACCCGCCGTAGCCCAGCGTCGTCGGCACGCCACTCACCTGCGGGCGCACGCTCGCCGAAAAATAGGGCGGGTAAAAGATTTCAGCCGTGTACGTCGTCGGATATGGCGCGTCCAGTTTCACGTCAATGTTCGGGTTGGACCCCGCGACGAGCACAGACGCGTCCGGCAAGAGAATCGCCGACGAATGATACAGCCGCGCAATGTTGGACGTCCCGAGACCGGCATTGGACCAGCGCGATCCCTTGGGCGCTTTAGGGTTGTAGATCGCGGGCGTGCCGACAGGTCCCGAGGCAAGCGACTGGAAAAACGGCATTTGGTCGAGGGTGGGGGTGTACAGTGTTTGGTTCGAGAAACCGGCGGTACCGTTGGTCCCACCATTGATGACGAGCATAGTGCCGTCGGGGAGGGTGATGAACTGGCCCATGGTACGCCCGACGAGCATGTCGTCGTCTTTCTCGTATACTGGGGACGAGCCGTCTTGGGGTTCTGGAGTGAGACGCTGGCAGTCGGTGGACGCGGGGTAGGTCCACGTGTTGTAAAACGGCCACGAGTAGTTGCCGTAATAGTCGGCGGGCATGTCGGAGCCGCCGCAAAAGAGGAGAGTCGGGGTATAATTGTTAGCCGGAGTAAGAGGGAGCATCGCGACGGCGCCGGATGCGGGATATACGCGGACGACCCCATTTGGCATGTCAGGCAGCGGCGTCTCGATGTTGGTATCGGGATCCCAAAGGACTGTAAACGATCAATAAAGGTATGAGAGAGACAGAACAAGACACACTGGTAGAAAGGTTGGCCTGGAGAAGCAGCTGACCGGATGGCATAAGATACGAGTGCGCATACGAGTTGAGACCAGAGGTGTTGACCATAAAGTTCATGTAGGTCGCGCTCCCACGCGAGGGGTAAAACTCAAAGGTGGGGGTCGCTGCGCCGCCCTCATAGGCGGGGTCGGTGTTGGGCATATTCCGGTTGACGTACCCGCCGCTTATGAAACCGCCAATGAGGACGACGGTGCCGTCGCCGAGGGCTTCCGCGGCCGAGTACCAGCGTTGCTCCTGGAGGGAGAGCACCCTGGGGTCGTCGTACCACTGGCATGAGGGGTCTGACAGGTTGGCTGCAGTGCACGGGTTGAGGATACGGATTGACTTGCGGCCGTCGTAGTCGCCGTACACGTTGTCATAGTTGGGCGACGAAGGAGCACCATAGCCTGTACTCAGGGGTGTGAACTTGTTTCCAGAAAACGCTATAACCACGAACCGATGCCGACGGCATCATTGCCCCCAAAAGCGGCGTATGAGCCGTTGGGGAGGTGCATGCCCGAGGCACAAAACGTGTTAGTGAGCACACTCATTGTCGTAGCCTCGTTAGTGTTGATATTCCTGTGTTAACGTCAACGGATTAGCTAGGTTAGATAGAGGAGGGGATGTACCAGGCGGAGCCCCAGGCGGGGTGACCGTCGATTTGGGCGGCGTTGCCCTCGGTCTTGTCGAGCATGTAAACCATTTCTTCGTTGCCCAGGAACATCTGGAAATGGTTTGGACCGCGTACGGGCACGACGGGAAGGGACGTACCATCATGGCGCTGACAAGGGTGTTGCCCGCCTTGACGAGGGAGCCGGATTGTTGTGCCGCGACGGCGGAAAGGCTGGACAGCGCCAGCCAGGGAAGTAGTCTAGACATGGAGAGGGAAAGAGAGTGCTAAAGGAGCGGCGGTGCGTTGTTAGAGCAAGAAAGGGAAAAAACGAAAAGCGAGAGCAAGGCCGGGCAAGAGATCCGTTTAAGTATCGCTATTCTTGTGATCGAAATAGAATGCTATTTTTGACAGTGTTAGAATGGGAATGCAGCGACGACGTGAACGCTCACCGTCACCACAGACCTTGGAAGAACGCGAATCACGGCCGCCTGTCGACGTAATAGAACAGCCCTACGTATATGAGCTTGATCCGTTGTGGTCGCCGCGGAACACCCCCAGCCAGAGTCTTCAGTGTGAGATTTCATGGATGGTGGTTTCGGATTCATCACTCCTGGGTCATTTCGAGAAACACGCCGTCAGAGTTTGACCTTGAGCATAGCCACTGGCATCCAGGTACAGCATGGTTCGTCTGACATATTCAAAACGTGTGCTTTGTTGATAAGCCAACACCACCTCTTTCGTCCTCCCACGCTCTTGAACCACTCGCTCGGTCTCTTAAAAATCCACACAACGTGCACCGACCACGATCGATAAGGCGTCGCACACGTCCTCCAATGCTGCGCAGCTTCATGCCACTCCGACGGAACACCGTTGACAGCAGACCTCGGGCATCCCAAAGCATTCCGTCAAGGCTAGGTATGTTCCAAGGTTGTTTCTCGTGCCAGTCGCATTACTTTGCCCCCTCCGAGGCAGACGGTAAAGAAGCCCCAGCGGGGAACACATGTCGGGGGGTGTGGTATCCCAACCCATGTCATTACCGCACATCCATTTCCACGGGTTTTGGGTTTGTACGGGTATGTTTGGGTGCCTTCGTTATCAGGGATCGAGCGTCACACCGCCGCGATCTGCGAACTATGACGTCCATGTAAGCACCCCAAGGGCATCCCGTCCAGCAATGTGATATCTATCCTAGTGAAGCGGTGCCTAAGGATTGCAGCTTACCGGAGCATGCGACCGTGATCTCATACCTGAGGTCATGCATCCACACCACTGCATTTTCAATGCTCATAAACTTGATCCCCGACATCATCATACGTGTTGCCTGAGGACATAAGTACTTCCATCTGTGACATAGTGCGTGTCCTCAATCTGAAAATAATGTAATTTTTTAGCAGACATGGTTGGTGTGCAAGTTCTGCCACCGGTTACCACACGCTAAGCAACAGTAGCGCCTTTACTCTGCTCGCTTACCCGCATACCATATCTCCTGACAGGCACCTTCTACCCTTCGTTTTCTGTCGCGAACTTTCCCCACGACTCACGAGGACCCCGCTCTAGGGCGGAAACCCCTCCGGGTGTTTACCCACCTTAGCTACTAATGTCACACTAAGGTCCATGTACATGCGCTCTTCTTCCTCCGCTAGTCCCTCTATTAGCATGAGACCAGGACCCTGTCCATGGACAGCGCCGGAATGTCGACTCGGCACATACATCAAGGTGAGCGCTAATGAACAAGCACAGATATTCTTTCGACCCTCGCAGCGAAAGGCTTTCACTTGTATACTTGGTCTGGACAAACCTCGAGGACCAACAACGGGGAGAGGAGCATGGGCGGCCCCATGGGGAGACAGTGGCAACGCTTGCATAACAACAGTAATAAATGGGCAAGCGGATCAAATGTGGACTCGCTCTTTCCTCCGCCGTGCTACTTGTATTAAATTTTACTACAGTACTTAACGTGGAGGAGCATTCGTCCAATTCCCGGCAAACAGTACCGCGCGAACATTTTCCTTATTTTGTAGCCTTGATTACCTAATGAGGAAAGAGTCAGACTCCGCTCACCATACTTACGCATAACACGGGACGCTGCCAGTGGGAGGTTGTTCATACAGCTGACCTCCGAAGGTTAATACCGAACAGCGAAAAGTCAATGTATTAGCTCAAGAACCAAGGCCTCGGCCTCTTCACAGATCTGATTCCACTCCTAATTTGGTAGGTTCACTTCTAGACGGTGAATAGTCACCATATGAAGCAGTTTTCCGACTAACAAGGCCATCCAATTTCCCCTAATTCACATAGGCAAACGGACCTATCAAAGGGGGCGAATCCATGCAGGCGTCGTCGCTCGAAGCACGAAATGATACATGTACGTTTATATAGCTGAGAATCTCTAGATTCTGCAATCCAGGGCCGTGTCCTTTGGAATCGATGTTACTTCAACAAGATCAAGTTCCTCTGGCGTAATCCGTTCTTGTCATTCCGTTCCCTTTATCTGGTAATGCACTGATTTGGTGATAGTTGAGAGCAATGCTGCATAAACGAGTTCATGGCCCACATGCGTGATCCCCGAATCCCCATTCCCTTCCCACCATGCCTCTACCAGACAGGTCGAGCGGGTTCGAGACTACAGATGACCAGGAATATCGACAGCCGCTCCCTACGCTACACTATTGGTGTTATGCGCTTCATGGACTTCTCTTGATCCTTCAAATTGTTTTACTTGCCATGTTGTGGTTTCATCCCGAACACAACGTTTCGGTCGCATTCGACAACAAGGTCCTGACAACCGGACTAAGTGCTTTTTTACAGGCATTCTACACCGTATATGCCTCTATTTCAGACTTTGAACATGTTTTTCATCATGTTTTCAGCTTTGCACAACATTATTGGTCCTCGTCACCCAACGTCTCGCCATGATCAATCTTCTTTCTCGCCAGCAGACACTCACCGCTATCCATGACATTTCTAGTGCCTGGGCCGGACTTGGCGCAGCCGCCACCACGCTATGGCACCAAACGAAAATTGCGGCAGCGCCCAGGGCAACGTTTCTGGTCTTTCTCTATCTCGCATGCATCACCGTCCTGCATGTAGCATCCCCGACGATCATGGGAGTCCAGTCATACAATGCAACATCTACGCGGTTTGTTCCGTTGAATTCGTCATGGCCTGGCCCTTCTGTGAATCTGACAGATATCGACATGGATGTAGCAGATCCGCTAGTTTTCGCTATGCCTAGCCTATCCGGACTGTCCACGGATGGTCTGATAAACAATACGCTTTACGACACATTTTCTGCAACGCCTCAAATGATCAGGGCATCCGTCAACGCAACCTCCATACAAACAAATTGTGGGCTTCTTCCGAATCTTGCAATTTCTGAAACAGGTAGTGGCGGTGGCCTTTCCATCAACATCACTGCCGAAATGAGCGGCGTTGGTGAAATAGCCATCGTAATATATCCAACACGCGACTGTGAGAGAATTTCTAGGATGTTCTTTCCATGAACTCACCACTGCAATCGCGTGCATTCAAACAGTGATGTATTACCCATATATGCTGCTATACAATTACGAGGCGAGTCGACGTTGCATGTCCTCCGTTCAGTGCTGACTTGAAAATAACTCGAAAGTGCGCGCAATGTTGGAGTTCTGCGGTTGTTTTCACGGTCTTTGCGCCTTTATTGCAAGTGGACGACTCGATAGGCAACAATATCAGCGCCACCATGAGCTTTGGTTACAGTAGGTGATATAAGATCTTGTCATGACACCTCACGTTCTTTTCTACAGACTCTAGTGAGCCGTCTGGGCCGCCGGTGACGGTGTATCTTGTGGCTTGCTCGCTCGCGATGTCGAATTATACATACAACCTGCCAATCGAAGATGGAAAACTTGTACCGGATATGGGCCAACCCGCTGTCTCATCATCGGCGACATGGTCGATGTGGACGCCGCAAGCGAATGTCTGGGGTGCAGAACTCAATGCAATGGTAATACTTGTTTATAATTCGGATACCACGGTCGACCTTGCTGAATTTATCGATAACTCAAGATCTCCACCGCCATGAATGGGGGAGCTTGTTCTTACGGAGCTTGTGGCACCACTTCTAGGTGGGTTCTCATTGTCGAGACCGATGATTTTGTCGCTAACACTTGCCCAGCGAAACCTTTTATCCGTTCCTTGACGCACCCAGCAACGCAACCAATGCGCCTTTGATGCCATATCAGCTCGAGAACGCTCTGTCACAGTCGGCTGCCCAGCTGATATGGATAGGTAAACCGCTATGAAATCGAATCGTATATAAAGCCCTGCTCAATATCTACTTTCCCAGCTGGACAAATAGGTGCACAAAACGGAGGCTTCATTCCATCTCCCAGTCTCGCCAAGGTTACGGAAATAGTGCTTAGATGGAGATTGAATGTGAGTGTTTCATCCAAATTTTCTTCATATAGTGACCTGAACGACTCCCCTTTGTCGCTATGCAGATCAACACGGTTCCGGTACGTCTCTTTACATCCGACTGGGGCACGAACCTTAGGAGACTATTGATAAAACAGGTGGTTTCGACATTCGTCGCATCCTTCATCCTGTTGAACGCTGCATACCTCATGTTTGGTGCCCCATCAAAAAGTACTAGGAACCACCACGATCCCCTCGTCGAGGGCGTCACGTTATTAGAATTGCTGTGGATTGGAGCTCGCATCAGCTCCCTTCGGAGACGCATGCAGGCAATTCACTACTCGTCTCCGGATAAGCTACGGTCCGAGGGAATGTTTTATGTCAATCTCGCACAAGATCATGGGGTCAAGGAGTCCGTCAATGCCGAAGAATCTCCTCTGTTGAATCTGCCCACAAGCGGCGTTCGAGTCGAAGATGGATTTCGAGGTGGCACCATTAGTTTCCTGCCGTCTTGTATTTAGGCGATGGCTTACAACGTACCAGGGGCTCGGGTATCCGGACACCGAAACGGCACAAAAAGACGAATTTCATTGTCCCGGCATATTTTGTGCTATGTGCTACATGCCGTCTTCGTCCTTCTGCACGTTGCACTCCTGTTGGTGCTCATGCACCACCGAGAGCACCGTGTCGTCCTTCGATCGGTGGATGAGGTATCCACCGTAGCATTGGCAGAATCATTGCAGCTTTTCTATGTCGTGAGTCCATGTCCAATATCGGGCAGCGCTAGATGGACACGCTGACCGTTCCGACAAAAGTTTTATACGCTTGTGTTGGTATTTTTCACACAACACTTAGCGCTCTCTAGGGCTACCGCGCGTAAACATACACTGACGCGCATCCACGACGTCTCGCAAGCATGGACGGGTCTCGGCAATTCGCTCGTCGGACTCTGGCAACAAACCAAGGTTGCCGCATCGCTTCACGTGACTCTTGCGATTACGGCATACTTTCTCTGTATATCCCTCCTGCAT
>JBBPMP010000943.1:0-10898 GCA_038090395.1 Boletales sp. KT-2023a
TCCAAAGTGTACACACATCACCGGAACCATCCACGAGCACCTGAATGGCCACGTAAGCAACCATAGTGTAATGCGACGTACTTCGCACACAGAGAAAGACATCAGACCCACGGTTGCTGCCCTGCGGGACCACTAGCAAATTGTGTGGCTCCTAGAGTTAGCGAAGCATCGCATGATCGTTGAGACGGACCAAGTGGGGTTCAGGCAGCAGTGGCACGCGGGTCCATTCCAAGCCGAGATCGAAGCTGTTGTCGATGCCTAAAACAGGGGACTCGTGCTTGTCGTTGGAGTCACTGGCGAGGAAATTGGTGAGCTGGCGGTGGATGTCGCACAGCTGATCACGTTCTCGAAACTAGGTGCAAGGTCGTCATCGCCGTTTGCGAGAGAGCCTGAGAGGGCGGCAAACCGTGAGAGGGATAAGGCAACACAGATAGAGAGGAGGGGTCGGTGGTGGTAAGAGTAAGCAAGGTTAGTCGTTGCTGTGACAGCAAGTTGAGGACTGTCGACGATGCACGAGGGCGTGAGGGCGCAAGGGCCAGACGCAAGCGACCATATGTTATGTCCTACATAAG
This sequence comes from Boletales sp. KT-2023a, assembly GCA_038090395.1. Classification (NCBI taxonomy): domain Eukaryota; kingdom Fungi; phylum Basidiomycota; class Agaricomycetes; order Boletales; species Boletales sp. KT-2023a. The sequence continues at coordinate 573 of JBBPMP010000943.1, forward strand.
GTATGGTACCCCAAAAGGACACAAATTGGATTTTTTAAAAAAAAAAAAAGGGGGTGAGATGAGTCGCCATGCACGTCTGGACGAGTTCCACACCTGTGAGGCGAGGCAGCCAAGGGAGAGCAGGAGCGCCGGGCTATCGGTTATCAGGTAGTAGCAGCCAAATGGAGCGGTCGGCATGCCGGATGATGGCGCAGATCATTTTCCATGTGTTCGAGAGTGTACGCCGTCCGTGGTTATCTGTAGGCAACGCGCAAGAGAGGTGGAGAGAACAGAACCACGCTCAGTACGGCCTGCACACTTGAAGGAACGACTGCTTACCCGGGTGCTGATGCATCGTAGTATGACAGGCAAGCCGGCGGGGCTCCCAAAGAGTCTTAAAGTGCCCTCTGCAAACTAGTCTGGTACCGGTCCGGTTGCCTCTCAAGTTGCGCGTTATTAAATGTTGGGGGATCACCAATGTCTACATACAAGTATCTGGTAGGTAGTAGTGTATGATCGTGCGACCAAGGTGGCGGTGTAGTAAATTGACGACGTTGAAACCCACGTCGTGACAAAACCTCGCTTGCTGTTCGTTTCTTTCTCTAAGCACTTGTTCGAATGAGCTCGGAATACGATCCAGAGCCAGGGCTCCAAGGGAGTAACGCCAAGGAGTCTAGTGAACGTGTTGGCCTTCTGTATGGCTCACAACCAAGCACTAGCCCAGACATCGCTATCGACGACGGCCACCCTTCAACGTCGATGCCGAAAGGCGGCGCAAGCAAACGGAGGTACACATTAAAGCATCTGCTCGCATCCTTTGCTGGGGGTATCGTTACATGTCTTGCTGTCCAGTATTCATTGCATTGTTACCCTTCCCGAACGCGAACGGCCAGCAATGGCGTAGGCATCGACGAGGTCGGTGTGTATGCTCCTCCGTGGGTTGGCTCTACCTCTGTCCATAACTACCCCCCTCCGGCTCCCACCAATGACTTTCCAGAATTATTCCCCACAGAGTACGCCTTTCCATCTATGCAGACGTTGTTATCTAACGCCGTGTCTTGCCTTGTGTGTGGTATGACAGTGTTGGATACCCTGGGGCAACACCCACAGGCGCAGAGCCAGCTATCATCGCGACCGCGCCCAGCCAACCTCTCCAAACGGGGGCTGCGCAGCTCGTTGCACCCGCGTATAACTCATTCCCAGATCCGCTTTCCGGGCCTTCGATACCTGGCGAACGCCCGTTCAGTCTGTTCCGTTCTTGGGGCAACTTATCGCCTTGGTATAGCGTCCCGCGTGGGGCATTTGGGATCGACGAAGGTGCGGAGCCGCCTGCGGAGTGTGAGATTAAAGGCCTCCATCTCTTACATCGCCATGGAGCACGCTACCCTACTGGTATGATAAAACTTCGGTTCGTTACCGCCTTCTCTTTGGTTTACGAAGCATTGTGTTTCGCAGCCGGTTGGGGAGGACCACCGTCCTTTGCACAAAAATTGCATGAAACCGCCGAACAATGGGATGCGACTGGAAAACTGGCGTTCTTGAATGATTGGTAAGCGGGAATTTTCGTGTTTTGGTGCGATTCACATTGATGGCATATATTCGATAGGACGTACAAACTTGGTCAAGAAGGTGAAGTGCTTATTTTAGTTTTCCATGTTTGTGGCCTGACGTTTACGTGCTTTTCCCAATCGGACATCCCGTTCATGTGCCGATGCTATTCCAACTCCTGACGACATGTGACTTCACTCATCGCATACACCCCGTTTGACAGTCTTGACCCCCTTTGGGAGACAACAATTATGTGAGTATTTGTCTTGGATATTCTTTGATTTTATTACTTTTTTCTCGGTTGGTTGCCCTTTCATTTTTAACCACTCATAGCACCCGTTAAAACACTCGTCCTTCATCGGTATGAACTGATAATGAATTTTGCAGATGACCTCGGGGTTGCGATGAGACTGAAATATGGGTTCTTGCTAGAGGTACTGCTGCCGTGCCATTTGATGTGATTGTAATGCTGACCGGTTTAAAGGATTTTACATCTCAAGACAAATTGCCCGTATTCAGGACTGAATCTCAGTGAGTTTTGTGTATCATGTTGTTTACTGGGCTGTTTTCTTTCGCCTTTCCCCCACCCCTTTACTCAACAATATTGCTGACCGAGCATTTTGTTCCAAAGAGATCGTATGCTGGCTTCCGCAGTTAACTTTGCCCTGGGCTTTTTTGGCTGGCCTCTCAATGGAAAGTATGAACAAGTGATCATGATCGAGTCGCCTGATGTGAGTGTGTGTTACGCACTTTTGACATCACTACAATTCTGCTTTCTTAGTTCAACAACACTCTCGCACCCTATGATACTTGTCCGAATGCCAATGTCCCGAGTAGAGCCTATCGGGCTTCCACCTACGTTAACGAATGGACCGCGATTTATCTCAAGGAGGCCCAACAGCGATTGCAGGCTTATTTCAAGCCCACAGAGGGTGGCAAAGGTTTCAACTTGGAAACCGAGGATGTCTATTTGATGCAACAAATGTGTGCGTACGAGGTAGTGTATCGGATTCCCACCCCCAGTTGGCTACTGCATTAACTGATGAATATGGTGAAGACTGTCGCACTCGGCTACTCCAAATTCTGTGAACTGTTTACAGAGGAAGAATGGGAGGGATTCAATTATGCGTCAGTACTCGCGTTTGCTTTATCGTCCTGGTTTTATGACCGATTTCATACAGCTTCGACCTGTACTTTTGGTACAACTCTGCCTTTGGCTCGCCTGTAGCTCGTGTCCAGGGCTTGGGTTACATCCAAGAGCTCGTTTCGCGACTCACCCATACGCCGATCGAGGTTTATAACTCGAGCACCAACTCGACCTTGCACGCTGATAGTCGCATTTGGCCACTCCACGACAACTTGTATGTTGATGCGACACATGAAGTCGTCGTTCTCAATAGTGTGTTCCATTCTCGTGAGACGTTTTACAAGCTGATTACTGACGCGATACCGAACAGTCCTCACCGCGTTGAACTTGACAACGCTTGCCGCGTCGGGTCCACTTCCCGCCGACCGCATTCCAGAGAACCGGTCCTTTAGATCCGCTGACCTCGCACCGTTTTCGACCAACGTTCAGTTCCAATGTACGTTTCCCAATTCCCAATCTCCTTTTTGTGTGTGTGAATCGGTTGTAACGTGATTTGCTTTGTGGGGTTCTGAAGTGCTCTCGTGCTCTGCCTCACCCGAGGGATCGGATGTCACAGACTCGGAGGCATCTCATATCCGTATCGTGGTCAACGATGGTCCTGTCCCGCTCGATGGGATCCAAGGATGCCCGTCCTCGCCGTCTGGGCTTTGCCCGCTTGAAACCTTCATCGAGGCACAAAAGGTGACGGCTCAAGAAGTAGACTGGGAATGGGGATGCCATGGCGACTGGGAGGTGCCCGACGGAAACGCTTGGGAGACGTTCGGGGGATGGTACCCGGCGAAGCCCGTCGAACAATGATTAACGAAGGAACATCCTAACTTGGCATACTTTGTTTTTATCGTTTCTTCGGACCGAATCGCACATCGTTGTGAACTTGTAACAGGACGGACGGTCGCAAAAATTTGACGTCCGGCGTACGGCTCTCGATCTCGTGCCTGTGGCATACAATCATGTGGTTCGACATCATGACTGCTATACGCATACATGCACCTTGAATTTCGAAGCTGTCATTGGCGAGACTATGGCCCGAAGTGCACTGGGCCAAAGTGTAGAATCTATGTGGGAAGAGGAACGCTGAGGCTGTCCGCCCAATTGCCCGCCCGTCAGGCATTCCTCTCCGAGGATCAGAGCCGGGCCAGGGGAAACCCTGTACAGCCGCGAAAGTGAATAAGATATGTGCCGAGTCGATCCGCAGGACGGCACGTACCACGAACGGATGCTTGCGCCTCTCCAACGACAAACACGTCGAGACGAGATCGCGAGGGTGGCACCGCGGCGGGCGCTTCTACGTCATGTCACTGACCAGCGGGACTTCACGCGTCGCCGGGAATGACGGGGACGCCCAACAAAACATAATGATTGTCGATCTCGGCGACATACGCGGTCAACTATACGGCACCGGCAGCGCCAAGAATATGATGGGGCATCACTCACCCAGGATAGCACGACGACATGGTACGCTTCCTCGGCGTGTGGCTGGCAAACACGTGCCGATGCATTGACGATCGGGCTACCAGAGGATCCAGAAAGAAGACAAGAGCAGATCGAACCGGAATCCCGACCGGAGCGAAAGACCAAACGATGTAAATTAGAAGCGTTTGAAACATACAGTACCAAACGCGCGCGAAACTGGGGACCACCAAGAGCTGACGGTTTGTGCGACATATTATTTACAAGCATCGCATGGGATGAAACGACGTATTTTTGCTGGCATGTTGAGCATGTTTGAGAAAGCTGTGGGGAATACGGCAAGCTGAGAAGTTCTGAATCTGAGGTGCTGCCGGCTCGGCAGCCCAAAAATGGTAGTGTAAGAGTTGACTCTGCCGTTCTGCCGAGTCGGAGTCGGAATTCAAAAATAGGCCAACCTCCTCAAGGGTAGCCTATTACTAATCGACGGCCACATGCTAGCCATCCCACACGTCACTGCTACTAGCAGTGTGGCGTGTCCTCATGTCAACGTCGGGAACCATATGCATGTGCATGAACGCCCAGCCGCATCGATCATCCACATAATCCCGTTATCGCAACAGTCACGGACTAGGAGGATTGCATTCAAGTTTCGCCACCTCGTGGACGGACCGGTCTCGGGCCACAGTCCTCACTGCGATTCGGACAACGAAGAAACGAGGAGCTGAGATCGTACTGTTGAAAAACGAAACCGAGTGCGCCTGGGGATGCTCAGCAGTAATAAAACACCTCGTACGAGGAGGAAGCGGGACGCGCCCGATGTTCGTTCGGATCGTTCTGCAACGTTAGCGTCGAGCGAGATACGAAACTCGGGTGGACCCGTTTCTGTCGAGCGTGGGCCGGAACCCCCCACCCCCCCGCAGCCATCGATCTCGCCCTAGACTTTGCTACCATGCAGCGCAAGACCAGAAACAAGCTGTGAGTGTCCTCACGAGAACGCGAGGCAGACAGGGGTGAGTACGACTCACTTTCTTTGATTTCGGTAGTAGCGACGACGCCAACAATCATATCGACAAGCCTTCCTACACGAATTCCGTTTCGCCGTCGATACAGGCAGGCACGATCAACGAACGGTCGCACGTACACGTTTCAGGGGCTTCATGACAGCATCCCGAAGTTCAGCCACAGGCGTGTTCTCTCCCCTTTCGTGGTGGTGGTGATGGTGGTGGTGTTCCATGGGAATGAAGCCGGATCTGGCTGCGGATGGAAAATATGCGCACGAGCTCTTTCAAAGGGCAGGGACGGGCGCTGGGGTGGACGGTGCGATGCGGCTGACATTAGCAGGTTTCCCACGGGTATTTAAAAAAAAGTTTTGGAAATGAGAACTTATGTCGGAAAACTTACGCCGTGGTGGCGAGCCACCAACTGCGCACCTTCAAGATCTCGTACGCCCCAGAAGCCCTCGACGGGCCTTGCTGCGGTATCAAACGGGATGAGACCCTCAGATTGAACGACGACGAGCGCCGGCCGTACCGGACCCGAGGTAATGGGGTTTTTTTTTTACGCTGCTGTACGTGAGTCATGTCCAGCGACGAGAAGCGCTGGCACCATTATGCAGTCCGTTCTACACACACTTTTTTCTTTCTTTCTTCGCGTCATATCAAGACGGTCACGAGGCGGGTGGGATTTATACAAACCTCGGGCAGACCATGGCGACATGGATCTTCGTTTCGTGTAAGTTCGTCATCGAGAATCGAGATGCGGCTACAGCAGCGATTTGGAGACCGTACAGATCGACCCGGTTCCAAAGCATTTGCTACCTCGCGTTATGCGATGGTACGTATTCCTCCTGACACCGCAGTTCCGAGCGAGCACGTGGGATTCGGATACTTGACGCGATCCCGATCGTGCGAGAGAACGCGCGGTGGCGAGAGTCGAACATGGCGTTACTAAAAATATATATATATTCAGATTCTTTTCTGATGCGGCACTACTACAAAGTCGAGCGAGCGGAGGGGGAATATGAGCAAGTTGCAACGGGATCATGACAACATGTACAAAAAGTAGTAGTAGCAAGGGAAGAGGCGGGGGGACGGCCCGGCAAAAATTACCGTGCATAACTTCCAGACGATTAAGTATGACCGCCAGCCCGCGATCCTGCGGTAACCGTCGGGCGGCCGGATCCCAAACATGTTCACAAGTACGAGAGGGGGGCAAATCATAATGGAAAGAATATAACGAGAGAACACTCATGCCTCAGACATCGTCAGGTCTGCAGCTGATACAGCCGAAATGGCGTTCTGGGTTGGGGATGACATTGCTTTGACCTCGGATACGTCCAGGCCGACGTCGAACGTTGTACCGTTGGTGGTAGTCTCAGCACCGTTTTCACTGGGCTTGTTAGCGCCCAGTATGGCGTGCCATTTGTCAACAAGAGCCTTCGCTCGTGCTCGGAACTTGAATTCCTCGTCGCGAGGCACCTTGTCCGGCGTTAGAGCCGCAATGTGCCGCATGACCTTGCCGATTTTAGAAAACTACGCAGGAAAGTGGTGGCCAACGTTGAAAAAGAAAATTGGATGGTCGACATTACAAAAACGCACCGAGAGGAAATTGATGAGGTTTGGATGTTCGTAGTGTTCTACCGTCGTGAATAATTGGTCCAGAGCGGGCATTTCCTGTGTCATGTCCGTCAGTAGTGGCCATCTATGCTGTGCGCATCACTCGCTTCGTCTGATGGCGTGCCCTTGTTGCCCAATAAAGCCTTCTGTAACCTGTGTCGCCACTCTCTGACTTTACGGGCCTCGGGATCTGCTTCCAAGTTGGCTTGAGGGGAAGAAAAATTAGTACATGTAAAAGATGAATGTACGTGTCGGGCTCACCATCGACTTCTTCGTCTTTTTCCCGCTTGGGCTTCTTAGAAGGCGGTGGTGCGGCCTTGGCGCTGACGCTTGCATGTTCGTCTTCAGCCTCGGCCTCCTGGTCACCGTCATCTTCGGACTCGATCATCTCCCTGGATTTAGCTCCGTTTTTCTTTGGCCTGCCTGCAGAGGTGGCCTTTTTCTCGGTCTTCGGTTTTGGCTTGGCCTTTGGCTTTGCTGAGGGGCCCTCGGCCTCTCGTTTGCGCTTCTTCGACTTGAGAGGTTTCTTTTCCTCTTCGTCCTCGTTCTCCGTCTCGAGTTGGTCGACGGGTGCGTTGTCTTCTTGTTCCGCAGCGGCCAACGCCAATCTCTCCTTCTCCTTCTCCCAAGGTACGGGGTCGAGAGCAATTTTATAGCCAGACAAAAGGTCGCCGCTTCGCTTGTGTGGCTCGTTGATGTATGCGCGGATCTCGTGTTCCTTCAGTCTCGATATATCTTTCGATACAACCCATGCACTGCGCGAAAACGACATCAGACATCCCAACGACAAAGAGGGGCGATGGAGACGTACAATTCTCCTATGGGGAAAAATCTGACGCAGTGAGACGCCGTCTTCTTGCCGGTAGGACGTTCCTTGGCGACATGTGGTGGAACGCTGTCGGGATTGACGACCTGGGCGAACAAATGCGATGAACGGGGGTGCACGGGAAGGAGAGGAAGACGCGACGTACGATGCCTGGCCACGGCGGAAACCCGCGTACCTTGGCTAGAACTATATCGCGTTCAGCGTAGTTTGTCTCTGGTTCGTTGTTTTTATTGGCCTTTTTGCTCATTATGGGTACGAACGAGGAAAAAGGGAGAGTTGTGGACCAAAGGTTTGCGCGACAGATAAAAGGAAGGTCGAGGAGCACACCAACTTGGGTTCCTGTTCGGCTATTTCCACTTGCAGCCAAACCCCGTTTTGTTTTGCCACGCGGGCCCGTGCGCCCACGTAAGAACCAAAAAAAAATAAACGCGCGTGATTATTGCAAACAAAAAAAAATACCATCGCATATGATACATGGAAATAATGCATCGCGGGGACGTGGCAGGAATGCTTGTAGCGAACATAACGCCTTCAAAAACAGCGAACCTCGTCGTCGGATACAGTTTCTGGGACTTGCTCGAGGTGGCGTGGTTTGTTTGTCCGTCGGATAAGGGGGGTTAACACGGACAGGCTTGATCGCATCCTCCCTGGCTCCCTTTCAGATAATGCTCTGCTCTGCCGCAGTCTCGAGAGAGTATCGGATGGGCAACGGGCTGGTGCACGCACCTGATCCATCGTCGAGCGTGATACCGCTGCACCATCCTAGAATCTCCGGCGATTGGACGGAACGCGAGTGCCGTGTTCCTGGATGTGTCGCAATGAAAAGCGCAACGAGTTATATTAACGGCGCATCTTTGGGGCGTGTCGGTGCTCGAGTAGACTGCAGGGGGGCGTGGTTCGAGCAGGTGACTGGGGTTGGGCACTGCTGGGGTGCGCTCGTCTTGCTGCGCCAGTTCCTGACGGCAATGCGTCCGATGCGTGTTTCGGCCGTTCCTGGAGTTCAGAAGGGACCCAGGTGCGGCAGGGGGAAGGTCATGGGGGGAGAAGTGCAAGGAGCGTTACTAGCCGGAGTTCTCTGAAATTAGAAAAAATAATAATAATAATTCGTATCGAAACGCAGCGCTCTCCTCATGACCATCAGAAACACATCGGCAGGGCGAGCACCAGTCCGACCCCGCAAACCGGACGCCAACGGTCAAACGGCAACGTTACATGACCACGACTGCATATTAGGAACAATGCTACATACGTCTCTCGGGCGACGTGCTGATGGTGACAACGATGTTTACGGCGCACAGATAAGAATTCAATACAACGAGGCCAGATCAACACGCAGCAGTCAAGGTGGTGACGATGTGGTCACTTCGACGACTACACCATCGCCATCTTCCAGCTGGGAGTATGTATCGGCGTGCGGATCACGCATGGCGACCAACACGTATTTCGGTCGGAGATTGGAATGAGTCTCTTCGGTCATGGAGCCTCGTTCCCGCTCATCCCGAGAGCACGGCCTTGACATAGAGCAGAACGGCGGTCTGTAAACACGCGGAAGATTTGTGTCATATCCGGTCCGATATATCATACTCACCGGGTTGTAGTCAAGCTTGTTTCAGGATCCCCCACCCCGAACCTGCCGGATTCTTGTAAGCGGGGAATACACACCGGAGATATCCATTGGTCATAACGTTCAGACCAAAGACATCCTCCGTCGGGCACCCGAAGCTCTCATCCTGACAATTCCTGTCCTTGCAGATGCGTCCTTCCCAACCTGACCCCTGTTTTCTGTAATCCGTTCTCGGTATCAATTCATTTTGACCAACAACAAGCGGCAACCAGAACCGGCGGAACTAAGACTAGCCATTCAACACCGGAATGGTGCCCCTTTTGGTTGGTCTATTATTTAGCCAAGGGGCCGAACCTTACGGGGACTTGCTCAAAGATTCGAGATCGATCTCAATCACAACCTATATACTGGTAGGACTACCAGTTGTCTCCATTGCGTGAGACTGATCATTTCTTTGTCGCTGTAACTCTCGAGTAACATTCCGTCGCTCGCCAGCTAAGCGATCATTTCTAAAGTTCGCAGACGACTACTCGAAGTGCCAAGTACTTACGGTGATAGAACTAATACAACGCAAGTCGCATGGATTTTATCATGCCAAGTCCCTGCATTTCAACTCGCATCGTCTTTAACTCGAGACCAGTCATGTCTTGAAGAGCTGTAGGCTCTGTTGATGCCGCGGACGCAGTACCATGCAATACCGTCAGGATCCAGTACGTCCATAGCCTCCTTTGATCCGCCGAAAAAAAAGGAAGGATAGCCTCTGTCAACTAGACTCTTCGCCGGCTTGGATTTATACAAAGTTCCGTTGGTGCCTCTATCAGGCTCGACTTCTCGGTGTCACCTCCATGGACTCCACATCACAGACGACCGCCTTGGTCTCCCAGCTGAACGATTACTCCGCTCGTATGGTGATCCGTCCGTTTGTCGTCCGTAATCTTACGGCTCTTTTCAGTTGTGGGCCTCACTGCCGTTGTATATGACTATGGTGAGCAATACACCTTTCTCTATGCTTCCTTGATTCGATTGAACGTTAATGTCATCCGCGCCAGTGCTCATATTTTCAGACGAGGTATGACCAATGTTCGCCTACTCTATCTAAGATGACACTCTTGGCAGGTGGAATACATATGGGTCAGCGGGCCCTTTACTAGTCGATGGTATATGCTGACGGAGCTAAAGACGAAGCCCTGGACAAGACTGACCGTCTTGTTTGTTCTCGTACGTGCCCTGAACAATG
>JBBPMP010000944.1:0-10895 GCA_038090395.1 Boletales sp. KT-2023a
ATTTTCAGTAACAAAGCTAATTACATTTGTTGAAAATATTACCAAATATTTACTGTCATCTTAGCCAATATCGCAGGCGGAATATGTTGATAAATGTGTGGTGACTAAGTTCACACGGCTTATCCTTACTTGCTTGTGGTGTTAGTCCGCTGATGCGGGACCAACGTTTCAGGAACAGTGACTCTCGGACGATGGCCAGGAGAAATCAAGCCTCATATAAAAAAGATACGTCTCCCGATTTGAAAGGTGAGTTGTATTCGAGAGCAAACATGACTTGGCAAAAAGTGCTCTCTGTGATTATCCAGCGATAATCTGATAACTCTACTCGATGGGGCTGTGGCGCAACGGGGTTTCTGAACTACGCTTTGAATGGTCGGTTTGATGAGAAAGCTGTGATACTGTACGTTCACCTACCCTGGACCCGCATGGCTGGAACGACTAATTACCGTGACAAAATAGGGTTGCGTTCGACTCTTCTTTTTTTCCATAAGAGGCACGTGCTCTCATCCTGGCGCCATCGACTCCCCATCCACAAAAACTGGTTGGAGAACTTGACTGATGGGCCTCGTTCCTCCATCAAAAACGGGTTGGAAAATTATTTCATGCGGAGTGCAAACGGTTTCCCCGAGGACGCGAGCCCTGGTTTGTCCATGGCATCCATAGGAGCGCAGCCAGGGTCTTGAACCGGGGTGGTGGTAATGCCGTATATTCCCAAGACGAGTATCACATATCGCGGCCGCGTTCATGTGGTCAAGGGCGACAAAAGCGACCGCGAATCTGTTCTTTCGTGCCTAGAGGTACGTCAGGAGGATGTTAATCGGCGCACGGTGAAGCGTCCATCAAGGCGCTCATAACCCCCTTCCCTTTTGCCTCTTGTGGTTTTTTTTTCCTTCGAAGCTATTTCGAAGGATCGCCGCTGTTTCGCAAACGGTCAACAGGGGTCAACGAAGGGACACAATCCCGAGGGTGTAGAACCCTGCAAGCCATGTCGAACAACCATGCAAACTGGACGGTCGCTGTTCCAGCAGACCAGGGCATGTATCAAATCGCGTCGTTTTCTTCAGGTAAAGTAGTGGAAAAACTGCACTTCCCACAACTGATGGACATGTGTTCCTTTGAAGTGGCTGCTATGGTGGTGGCCTGTTGGGATGTTCTCCTCACTCTAGACGACGAAATCACTCACATACGGTCGTAAGTCATCGCAATGCCTATCCAGGAGGGGAAACGGCACTGATACCCCTTGGCTAGCCGACCAGGCAAGCTGCACGTGAAGCTGATATATTCCTTTGCAAGGTGGATTGGGTTATCATACCAAATGTGCATCCCGTTTCCCTGCTAGGACATTGCTTTTGCATGCTGATCTACGTTGTAGTGGTATGCAGATCTGGCATTGCATCATCGCCAAATATGCTCCCGTCTCTGCGGGAATTTGCCAATGGTACTATATTTACATAGCCGCCGGCTTTCAGCTTTTCCTGCTAAACCTCGATGCGGTCCTGTTGCTACGAAGTAAGCATGATGAGACGCTTATTCCACACGTCACTGAAAGGATCCACTAGTCCTTGCAATCTATCGGCAGCAGTATCGATACATCACCATCGCACTCGTTTTCATATTTCTCGATGTGTCGTCATACGTCCTGATTCAGGCACTCGTAGTGGTTCCACGCTCGGTCGTCGACGGCGAGTGCACGATGCTTCAAACACCGCTAATCACTTTATTTTTTGGAATCGGCGTAATGACTTCACAGAGCGTTCTATTTTATCTGACGTATCGTGGAAAAGTCCTCCGGCGTCCAGCGTCTGGGCGCAGCAGGATGTCGTGTTTTTGGCGTTGTTGCTGGTAAGTTGCCGGCACCCATATACGGATAGACTAATCCAGAGCCTCCTGCCAGGCATCATGTTTATGTGCACCTTCAACTTTGTGTTGGATCGCATCGTCATCAACGTGTTTTTCCCGTACGTGTCCGAGTGGATTCCACCGCTTTTGCTGGTGTTTGAATTCGTCGTCCCCATTGATCTAGATGGCTCGCGTTGGCACCCTCCGTCGTCGTGCGTGGTCTCGGTACACCGATCACACGGTAACTGACGTCGATAAAAACAGACCGCTCGGATGATCCTAAACATGCGTATGATCGCCGAGTCGACGGATTCGAAAGTGGAACTCACGACTGACCTTGACCTCGCGCATGAAAGTTTTAGTGATACCCGACCGGCGGCGAGCACGCAGACCGGCGGTGAGGCTTCTGCCACAGCGATCCAGGAGGTACCTAGAGATGCTCTGTGATCGAGATATGCTATGTAGGGTGTGGGATAGACATAGGACACGGCCATACTGCATGTGTTATGGTCAGCGATGGATCCATGCTGTACAATACCTGGGCTGGAGGAAGCTTGTGGCAGAGACTTGACTTTAGGTGTGATGGTCATTATAACATGGCAAAATATAGATATCCATTTTCAGTTTTTTTATCTACTGCATCAACAAACCAACCTTTCTGTAATATAGATTTCCTAGGATTTGGCATTCTGTAGAGATCTGTGGTTGCTACACAGATTTGCTTCCCCTGTACAGACCTTACAGAATTATTCAAAAAATTTCCCATTTGTAATACAGACTTCCCAGAATTTAGCACTCTGTAGAGGTCTGTGGTTACTACACAGATTTGCCTCCCCTTCACAGAATTACTCAAAATTGTCTGTTTATCCAATGCAGACACTTACATACAGCATCACTCAACAAATTGTTACTGTTGCGAGTGCACACATTTAGTAATGCAGAAAGACTCCAGACTAACCTTAGTAGTTAGGACTCTTAATGTCACACTTGGTGGTATGAGTTAAAGTCTCGTGTGATTAAAATCTGGACCAGACTGGACTTAAATACCAGAGGACCAGAGTCCATGTGAACTACTAACTACACTACATATCTACATATATCCATGTACTTGTTCAACACTCCCCCTTGCTTAGCATACGGAGTATGCATTAGCATAATTGGAGGTACCAGAAGTACTTTTGTAGGGAGCAGAGAATCTGCATCTCTGGGGTGAAAGTTCTAGGAGCGGAAGTTAATCCACATCTCCAGATGAGAGAAAGTTTGGAGTGGAAGCTAATCCGCATCTTAGGAGATAAAATCCAGACTGAGCTGTGAACGGAACTGCTTGAACTTGACTCGTCCAAGGTTCTTGGTGAACATATCCGCCAGATTGTCAGTTCCGGGGATATACAGTAGTATAGTTCGATCAGCTTATGAACCATTACCACATCACGGATAAAGTGATACTTAATGCAGATATGTTTGTTGTGCTTTTCGGTCACAGGGTTTTGTGTGATAAATAAACTACCCTGATTGTCTCTGCAGATGGGAATTGGTTTGAGCTTGTAGCCCAGTTTGCCCATCATCTCATGGATCCACATGCATTGGTGGGAGCAGTCACTGAGTGCCATATACTCCACCTCGGTGAAGGAGACAGCTGTGGTCTTTTGTAAATGTGAGTTCCACAAGAACACACCATTGGCCATTTTAAGGTAGAAGCCAGTTTGGGAATGTGCGGTGTTAACGTCCTGTGCCAAATCGGAGTTTGTGTTGGCAAGAATCCCTTTTCCACTAGCTCTGGAGTAGACCAGTGCATAATCGCAGGTGCCAACAAGATAGCAGCAGATGTAAAGAGCCCTGTCAAGGTGCTCTGGGTGTTATGCTTGGTCCAGGTAGGAACGAGCGTAGGCTCAAAGAGAACTAGAGGCGAGGGTCAAGGGTTCAGAGGAGTCTGAGCAGGACTTGCCAGATGACGAAGAATTCAACCGATAAGACAATCGGTGAGAGATCAGAGGTTTGGTTGACTTGGAGAGTCGATGGAGAGATCAGAGAGGTCGTCCGACGAAGATGTCGACAAAGGATCAAAGTGATTCGAGGAAGACAAGGTTGATTGAGCAGAACTAAGCTAAGGTACATCGATGTACGATGAGGCTTAAGTAGTACTCAAGATAAAGTTAAATTGGAGAAAGGAAAGATAAGAATTGCCTCATGGTGAAGATAAGAATAAACATGAGGCAGCGGAAATGAAAGACATGAGGTGGGGATGAGAAAGGCGTGTGACAAACGTGTTGTACATTCTAGAACACTCTAGAGAAGGTAAAGGAACTGGGTGATGCTGGTCTAAGTATGACAAAGAAAAGAAATGGAGGAATCATAACACCAGGGACAGATTGGTGGACATGCAAGCCAGTTGGGTAATGGCATAAGCGATGTCCGGACAAGTGCTGATCATAAGATACAGCAGTGATCTGATCACGGTCTGAAAATGTGTCTGTAATTCATGTTGGACTGGGGTTTTGCTCTTCACTGGGTAATAGCCCTGTGGAAGTGGGGTAGGTGCAGACTTGGCATTGGACATGCTGCATCGTTCTAGCACCTTGTTGAGGTAGTCCTTTTGGTCAATTTTGATGGTCTGACCTTCTTGACAGATGTTCATGTGGAGAAATTTGCAAACTTCTCCAAGGTTGCAACAATCCCATTTCTTCATGAAAGCAGACTTAACCTTGTCTACTAGGTTTTTGTTTGGTCTGCAGAATAGGGCGTCATCTACATAGACAATTGTGAGTACTAAGTCATTTCCTCTGCGATATATAAAAAGTCCAGTGTCCGTCTTGAGACATTGGAAACCAAGGTTCACCATGGACTTATCAAGTGCTTTCCACCAGGCTAGCCTGGCTTGCTTGAGTCTGTAAAGTGCACACAGTGGGCGGAGGACTTTGCCTTTGTGTTCAGGTGGCATGAACCCTTCAGGAAACTTCATATAAATTTCCTTGTCCAGTTTACCATATAGGTATGTGGAGCAGACGTTGAGGCCAGAGATATACCAGTTTTCCAGTGCAGCTAATGCAAACATGCAGTGGACTGTCTTGAATCATACAACTGAGGAGAAGACTTGGTCAAAGTCTAAGCCTTCCACCTGTGAGAAGCCTTTGGCAACTAGGCAGGCTCTTTTACGACCATCTGATTTAACATTGAAGACCCAACAGTTTTTAATCACCTTGCAGTGTTGTGGGCATGGACATATTTTATAGACGTTCCGGTCTTTGAGCATTTGTAATTGGTCCTCACAGGCACGAAGCCATTCCTTCTGCTCCTGCTCAGGGAGCATTTGGATATTGTGAAATATCCATTCCCGCAAGTTTGGAGCTGTGCCGAAAGTGGAGTCATGTGGAATAGCACAACTGCAAAGGTATGAAACCAAAGCATCTCCCCCTTCCTGTGTGAGATGGTCAACGTCCTCTTCCAAAGGAGAGGGGGATGGGGGGAGTCCACCAGGGACAGTTGGTGAATCCATTGTGGTATCCAGAGTGCATGAGGGTCCCAAAGTTGGTTTTGTGAGATCCTGCCAGTGTGAGCGGTCTTCCACATCGCGTAGTTGTTCAAGCAGATTGCACTGCTCTCCGTAAATGTTGCCAGGGCATAAGGGTGCCCGGCAGACCCGTTCAGATCGCCTAACAGGTGGGGGTCCAATTGAAGGTGGGCAATGGGAGGGTGGAGTCACAGGAGTAGGTGCTGGAGCTGCTGAAGGCATATGGGCTTGTACCGGGGACAGTGTGCACGAAGGTTGGGACTTGTCAGATGATGAGTTGGACAATTTGGAGGATGAAGAAGAATTTCCTTGAGGAGCAGATGATGCCGCATCAGACTCTTCAGAAGAAGAAGGGGAAATCCGTTGAGGAGTGGACTTAACTGCATCAGACTCATTGGAAGAAGAGGAAGGGTCAGAGGATGAAGCCTCCTCATCATGTTTGTGGGATGGTACATGGGGACCATTGTGTGGACGATGAGGGATGGAGCGGGAGCATTGGGGAAACAAGTCCTCATTGAAAATCACATGTGCGGCAGTTATGATGGAGTTGTTGGGCCGCATAAACACGAAGTTTATTTCACTACCGGGTGCAACCCCTAAGTAGATCATTAACTGCAATTTCAGTTGCAGTTTGCCATTACAGCATTCCACTGGTATGTGTACGTATGCACCACATCCGAAGACGCGGAGATGAGAAATCAAAGGTTTCTCCCCCTTAAGCAGTGTATAGGGGGTTTCCCATCGGAGGTGGACTTGAGGAGTCCTATTGTAAATGTGGGTTGTGTGGAGCAGAGCCCATTCCCAATAAAAGAGAGGTAGGCAAGCATGTAACCGCATAGCCTGTGCCTTGTCCATTAGGGTACGGATTAGGCATTCCACATGCCCATTTTGCTGGTGAGTGTAGGGGGCAGACTGTTGGATATTTACTCCATTGTCACAGAGGAACTCGCGGAATGTGCCAGAGGTGTATTCTCTGCCAGCATCAGGGCACCAGTGTTTTACCACGGTGTTGTGCTGGGTCTGGACAAGAGCGAACCATTGCTTAGTTGCGCGGAGTGTTTGGTCCTTAGACCAGATCAAGGTGATCCATGAAAAGGAGGTATAGTCATCATAAAAGACAACAGCATACTTGTATTTGGAGTATGATGGTACCTCAAAGGGAGCGGTCGCCTGCATCTCACTATGAGGGAAGTGACGATTTGGCTGTTTGCCAAGCTGACATCTGTGACAGATACCAGATTTGGTAGGGACTTTCACGTCAGGAAAATCCTTCAGGTGCTTCTTAGTGTGCCTGATGACATCAGGGGTGGAATGTCTGAGATGTCAGTGGATCAATTCATAATCAATCTGGGAGGTAAGTGATGTCATGCCAGAAGGCACATCATTGGGGTGAATGGGTTTAGTGCAGAGCCAAAACATAGTGCCATGACCATGGCTGTGGAATTCCAGGAACAGGCCTTGGAAGCACTGATCCCAGATGGTGATCCATCTGGGCCAGGCATGGAGTGTGAGGCATGAGGATTGTAGCAAAGTACCCATTGATATGAGCTGGACTCCACATGTAGGCATGTGGAGGATTGGAGAAAGGCAGGCATAATGGTCCTTATATTTGATTAGGACCATTCCTTGGCCCAGAATGGCTGATTTGCCATTGGCTGTTGAGGTGTACTGTGGTACAGCGAATTGCTGGTATTTGATGAAATCCGATTTGTCCGGCGAAAAATGTGTGGACACTCTGGAGTCAAGTAACCACATGTCCGGAGGTATTCCGTGGTCGTGTGCTTTTTCCTTTCCGTTACCAGTTGGACTGTTACATGAATCACACAAGGTGAAGTCAGGAGTAGTAGATGTATTTAAACTATCTACTACATTAACATAGCTATGATGTTTTACCTGAGGCGGAGTTATCCGTGTGTCAGAACCCGATGTAGAGCAAGAGGTGGAAGGTACACACTTGGCAGAGTGGAGGAAGAAGTCCTCCATGTACTTGTCGATGGCATCATCACCCAAGCTGACCAAGTCTTCATTGACCTCCATGATACCAGTGGAGGTGGAGAGAGGAATGTCCGTGATCCGCTGTGAGAGTGGGATGGACAGACGGTTGGAGAGCGAGGGCTCTTGACAAGAGCGCCACGTTGCAACCAGTTCAAGGTTGTGGACTGTTTGAGAAGTCGTGGGGACCTCTAGTCTGCAGGTGAGAGAGATTGCCTCCTGTGTAGCAGGGAAGGCAGGTGGACTGAAATGTGTGGCACCAGGAGTGGAAGCAGACTTCCATGGATCAGGGACAGGAGACATGAACAAGGTGGTGGCAGCGGAGATGATGGTGGGAGCGGCAAAGGTGAATGAAGCAGAGGCCTCAGCGTTGGCAGCTTTGGCTTTCTCTTTCTTGGACTTTTTCTTGTCCTTCCGCTTTTTGTCGCTATCTTCAGAGCAATTGCCCTCACATCACTGCTTCTTCTGGTTATTCCCCTGATTAGAGGAACCACCTTGTTGTTGCTGTTGGGAGAATTGGGGTTCCCCCTTCTGCCATTTGACAGCAGTGACCTTGTTTGCCTGTGGACAGGAGTCCTTAGGTGGACGGTGCTGGGCGTAGGTCTGCCAGGAAACTACAAGCTGTTTTTCAAGCTTGGTGATGGTGGGGATGTTCTTTGGCTTTGCCATGCCAGGATTGTTGGGGTCCTCCTCAGAAGGAGTTGCATCCATGGCGGTGATGGCAGAGACAACATGGTCTGCATATTTGGGGACCTTTGAGATTAGAATCATAGACTTGATCCTTTTGTCAACCTGATAGCCGAAGTCTGAGAGTCAGTTGAAGTGTCCGACAAGCTTTGAGAGGGAGGAGACCAGAGTATTGTTCTCCGGAAGTTGGAGAGCCATGATGGACTTGAACTCCGTGATAGCGGATGAGATGGTCAGACGGTTGAATTTCTCCTTGAGTTTAGTGAAGAGATTGGAGGTGCACTGTGAGAAATCTACACCATAGTCTAAGACATGGCATTCACATGTGAGTGCAATTGCTCTGGATGCTCTATCATCATCATCTTCCCAGGAGTTGAGTCAGGTTTGTGCCTTCTCTATCTCTGCTTTGGTCAGATTATAAGCTGGAGTTGTGATGCTGCCATCACTAGCTTTGACAGTGGCTGTAGTGACTGGGACTGTGGGCCTGGCCCAGTAGATCTTTGCATAGATTCCAACAGATTGGAGATAAGCGATGATGTTGCTTTCCCAGAGCTTATAATTGGAGCTGTTAAGCTTTGGCATATCCTTGAGAATAGAAGTCATTGCATGGGAGCGGACCTGAGGAATAGATGTCAGCATGGGAACTTTCTGAAAGTGCAGATAGGAGCAGCTTAATGCCACATCGCTGGACATCCAGAGCCTCTGGACCTGGAGTGACATAGTCTCCCCCTGCCCTTAGCACTGCGAGCGTTTACAAAGAGTGGAAGTCAATCCGCATCACTTGTGTCTGGCGGAGTGAACTGTGCAGGACAGCTCTAGACTGATCTCTGGGAGTGGAAATTAATCTGCATCACTCAGAGCCAGGTGTGAACAGTCGTATAGGACGACTGGAGTCCATATCTCTGGGAGCAGAAATGAGTCTGCATCGCACAGAGTCAGGTAGGGTGTCCAGAGCAGATAGGGCAGAGTGAACCACACACTTTAACCCACTTGGGGCTCATAACCTGTTGTGAGTGTGCACATTTAGTAATGCAGAAAGACTCCAGACTAACCTTAGTAGTTAGGACTCTTAATATCACACTTGGTGGTATGAGTTAAAGTCTCATGTGATTAAAGTACAGACTGGACCAGACTTAAATACTGGAGGACTGGAGTCTGTGTGAACTACTAACTACACTATATATCTACATATATCCGTGTACTTGTTCAACAGTTACAAACACAAGACAAAGGACAATTTAGCAAGCACAAACTGCACACAAGTACTACTAGTACATATGTGGATAACATATACTACTAGTAATGTTTATTGAGCTTAGAATGATACTATTTTAATATGTACATTAATGTAAATGCAAAGGGAAATGATTTTGAATAAATGATGAGAATGACTTACCGGCATCCAATCTGTTGAACAAATATGTAGTACATACATCACATAACAATATCCTTACATAGTAATGTATGTAGTTCAGGGGTAACCCTGGGGGTAGTGGCCAGGGGTATATGGGGGAGGGGTAGGAGTTTTACTATTGATGAATCACCTCTACCCTTACCCTTGGGAGGGGTTGGAGGGTAGCTTACTATATTGAAACTTGCATATGGAGTTCTTATGTCATCACTGTTGCCTTTCTGTTTCTCTCCTCACTATTTGTTATGGCTTTCTCCCCTTTCATCCATACTCATCTTTCTCCTTCTTCTTGATCATGAGCACACCAGGTATTCTTTTCTCTCTTTACACATCTATGCTTACTTGCCACTTACATGTCCATTGTTCCCCATTGTTCTATAACCTTCAACACTTATGCTGTAGGGAACCATAGTTCCCTAGGTTCATATCTTGTATTCCACAGGACATTGACTGTTTCCCTAGTTCCATCCACCTTACGTCGCCTTATTCTGCACAGTTCTCTCTGGTGCTGAGAAGTACACAGTCACCATCAGCTCATCATTCCACCAGACAAGTGGTACAGATTTATACAGGAGGCTCACAATGACCTTGGGCACAAAGGTGTCTTCACAGTCCATACTCGTTTGCTCCTCCAGTTCTGGTGGCCAATGCTAGTCAATGATGTCAAATGGTACATCTGCATATTGTTGAACAAGTACACATACATACATAGTAATTAGTTCTCATGTCACATGTATTTAAGTGCATACTCAGCTGAGCTGGGTTCTAATTGATTCTCTTTTGATAACCACCACCTGTGCACTTACATATGTCCAGCTTCAATCCTAAGGTATGTAAGCCGAGTTCCTAGCATTACTAAATGTGTGCCCTCACAACAGGTTATGAGCCCTGAATGGGTTCAATGAGCACAGTCCCCACTGCCCAACCTTGCTCAGCATCATACCTACCTGACTCTATGCAATGTGGACTCACGTCCAGTCCCAGAGGTTGAACAAGTGCTGTCCAGTGTGGTTCATTCCACTGGACACAAGCAGTGCAGTTTATTCTGCCTCTTGTAGTCACACACAGTGCAACAGATAAGGGGAGACTCTGTCACTCCAAATCCAGAAGCTCTGAACGTTCAGTGATGTGGCTTTACTGCATCAGCAAAACACTCATTTAGGCACAGCTTACTACATGCTTACAGCATAATTACAGCAACTTACAGTGCCACATTACCACAGGGCTGCAGGCACACAGGGTCACAGTATGTCACACCCACACAGCGGTCACAGTCGGCCACAGTCAGCCACAGTGCATAGGTGCACACTCCAGTCTCTAGTTCCATAATCCTCTGCAACCCATTCAAAAATTTCTACCTATTAGTGCTACATATAATACATGTATGAACACACTAGTAGCATGCTATTTGTGTTGTAAAAACTGCATAGAAATGTTATTGAAAAATACTACCATTTC
>JBBPMP010000945.1:0-10890 GCA_038090395.1 Boletales sp. KT-2023a
GAGGGATCGCATTGAGGCTAATTACTACATGGGCATGTAGGCTACACAGAACACATTGCATAGTAGAATTCCTTGGACCAGTATTTATTCAGCCAGAAATCGGATGACAATTCATAACTGTTCTGTCATGATAAATGAGAATGAGCTTCCTTACCAAAGGATGGGATCAAGTGTGCTGCAGATCATATCTGTGATACAGGAATGACATGCCCAATTCGTGCCCCATTTGATCTTGTCACCCACCTCAGCAAGTGCATTCCTGTTCCTGGATGAACGTTTCTTGCACTTCCTGACTGAGGCATGACATTGAAGCGCTGGACATAAGCAACAAAGTGATCCGTGCCCATTGGGAGTTGAAATACAAGCCTGAGTTGTATGACAATGTGGTCTACCACATATCTTCTTAGTACATTCACTAAGGTAACAGTTTGATATACTGTACGTACCTTCAATACCCCAACGTGGCCAGTCGCTATCTGGGCCAGGACTAATGATGACAGTGTCATAAAGTCTGTGAGGATGATTGGGAGATGGTGGGAATGCTCTGAGAGTTTGTGTTACGCTTGGCCCGGGTAGGGACGAGCATAGGCTCAAAGAGAACTAGAGGCGAGGGTCAAAGGTTCAGAGGAGTCTGAGCATGACTTGCCAGACGATGAAGGTTTCAGCCGATGAGACGATCGGCAGAGGATCAGAGGTTCAGTCGATGCAGAGAATCGATGGAGGGTTTCAAGGGTGTCATTCGACAGAGGTTGTCGATGAGGGATCAAGGTAATTGTGAGGAGTACAAGGTAGATTGAGCAGAACTAAGCTAGAGTACAATTGATGTACAACGAGGCTTAAGTAGTACTCGAGATAAAGTCAAGTCAGAGAAAGGGAAGATAAGAATTGCCTCATGGTGAAGATAAGAATAAACATGAGGCAGCGGAAATGAAGGACATGAGGTGGGGATGAGAAAGGTGTGTGATGAACGTGTTGTACATTCTAGAACACTCTAGAGAAGGTAAATGAACTGGGTGATGCCAGTCTAAGTATGACAAAGAAAACAAACGGAGGAATCATAACATTACCCCTGGAGTACATTCAAAGTTACTACAAGAAAACAAGGGTGAAAAGCGAACAAAGAAAAGAAATAGAATGCTTAGAAATCCATGCAGCGATCTCCACCAGGGGAACCTGTCATGTTCGCATAAGCAGAAGCATCCATGCCGTCACTATTGTCCTCGTAGATATAATGAGGGGCGAAGTCCAGGCGGACAGTTGTGGTAGGAGGCACGGGACGTGGAGGGGATTGGGAAGGATGACGACGACATGGGCGACGCCAAGGGGGAAGTTGAGTGGAAGGACCAGCCTCAGTGGGTGGTGATGAAAGCCTGGCAAGGAGGGGACGATGAGAGTGGGGGGCACGATGACCAGAGGAATGGGAGGAAGTAGGAGACAATGAGGGGGTGACTGAAGGAGGTAGGTGAGGACGACAAGGACAGTTGTGTTGTGAATGTCCCGGTGCATGACGACCACAGAGGGGGCAGGCGTAGTAGGGGCAGTGGAGGCGGATATGGTTCAATCGGTGACAGTGATAGCACGTTTTGAAGTAGAGAGGGTGAGACGAGGGAAGGGGTCAATCGCATTGACCATTCCATCATACTTCTGCCCAATCCATTTCGTCTGCCATAGCCTGGGTGAAGGGTTCTGAAGCGTAGTTGGTGGATTGTTCTGCGGTGTGGTATCCGGATGAATGGGAAGTCAACATTGCCAGGTCGTCGAGGGTTAAAGGCGGTTCGGGGAGGTCTGGGGTAGGGACTCAATTCTCCTTAGATTGGTCAGCTAGCTCTCTGACATAGTGGAGGTCGTCAGCTGAGAGGTCGTCCATCTTGAGCTGATGCATGAGGTCGGTGGTGAGGGTAAGGAGTCAGGAGTGTATGTCGTGTAAGAGGGCAGTTTGGGTTGTCAGGTAAGAGTGGGCATGGATTTCGTCGGCGATGGAAAGGAGGTGAGGGAGTTCATTGTACAAATGTAAAAGGGATTCGAGAGGAGAATAAGGTTCTAAATGATGACGAAGAGGAATAACAAGGTCCAGGTGGTTCAAGCACATGTACATAGCTTCCATGGCAGTAACAGGGAAATGCTCTTGTCAGAGACGATGAGTGTAGAGGGGTACTGTGACAGAGAGGGTAGCATTAGCATTAGCAGGGGGAGGTGTAGGGAGAGCGTAGGGGGTGGTCCAAGGGATTTCTGAGGTGGTGTCGGGGAGGAGTTCAGGAGGGGGGTTCCAAGGTGAAGCGATGGCTGGACGAGGTTCAGGGATAGTCAGAATGGGAGAGGAGGATCTGGTGGGAGAGGGCATTTCAACAATGAGAGGAAGATGATGGGCGTTTGGGAGAGGGAAAGATGGAAGGGTGGAGCTTCTTATAGTTGTTGAGAAGCTGTTTCACATGTTTGAACTCTGATTCAGGTAACCAGGAGTCTTCTTCAGCAGAGTACCCCTTCCATCGGATCAGGAATTTCTGATTAAGCGGTGACCCCTTGTGTCGGATGATCTTTTCCATTTCGTACTCCTCTTCTCCATCGATAAGGTCAGGAGGTGGGGCAGGGAAGTTTGGTCCATGTACGTCGTTTTCGCAATAGGGCGATAAGAGGGAGGCATGGAATGTGTTGTGTATTTTCCAGGTACGAGGAAGGCGGAGTTTGTATGTCAAGGGAGATAGAACGTGGGTGATGGTGAAGGGTCCTTCTCTTTTGGGAGTGAATTTTGGATGGGAGATAAGTCATTTAAGGTTTCAAGCTTCGAGCCAAACCTTGTCACCTTTCTGAAAGGGAGTGAATTTCCCATGGAAGCGAGACTTCATAACTT
The DNA here is from genome assembly GCA_038090395.1 of Boletales sp. KT-2023a. NCBI lineage: Eukaryota > Fungi > Basidiomycota > Agaricomycetes > Boletales > Boletales sp. KT-2023a. The sequence continues at coordinate 2,849 of JBBPMP010000945.1, forward strand.
GTCTAGCAAGTTTGTGAGCTGCCAGAGCTTCATCTCGAGCTGCGGAGAGGAGTTTCAGGCGTTCTTTGACAGCTGGGAGGTGAGATTCAGCCAGGATAGTGGGGAGTGGGCGGGGTTTGAAGCCCATTATGAGAAAGAACAGAGATTTGCCAGTAACGGAGTGGGGGCGGTGATTGTGTGTGAATTCGGCATGAGATATCATTTCAGACCAGGTGGAGGGGGAGCTGCCACAGAAGATGCGGAGATAGGTTTCGACTTCTTGGTTAACACATTCCATTTCACCATCGGATTGGGGATGGTAGGCGGTAGAGAGGGAGACGTCATATCCTAGGAGGCGTCCGAGTTCTTTGGCAAAGGTAGAAGCGAATTGGGGACCACAATCGGAGATGATTTTGTCATAGAGACTGAAGCGAGTATAGACTTTGTGGAAGAAAAGAGAGGCAATTCCTTCAGCAGAGACTGACTTCTTCATAGGGCAGAGAATCACCCCCTTAGTAAGCCCATGGTCGACCATGACCAGAAGACTATCGAAGCCATTGGAGAGGGGAAGGTTGGTGATGAGGTTGCAGGAGACCTGTTGAAAAGGACGAGTGCAGGAGGAAGAGATGGGGGAGAGGGGGGGGACAGTGGGGTGAGTGTTCACTTTAGCAGATTGGCAGGAAGCACAGCCTTCAATGTATTTGCGAATGAAGTGAGCAAGACCAGGCCACCAAAATTCAGAGGCAACAAGTTGACGAGTTTTGAGGTAGCCTGGATGACCAGCAGAGGGGTGGTCATGATGGCATTGGACAATAGAATGTTGGAGGTCAGGGGGGACATAGACACATCCTTGGAAGGTGAGTACACCAGCGTCGTACTGCCAATCAAAGAGGCGGGAGCAGAAGCAAGCAGGAACATCACCAGTAGTAGCATGGAGTGCATCGAGTATGAGAGGGTTGGAGGAGGAGGAGGATGCAAGTTTCACTTGGAGGGAGGTGTCGATGAGGTTAACGAAGAGGGAGTCAGGCAGGAGGGTGACATTGTCATTATCATCGTCATGTGAGGGGAGAAGGTCGGGGCGACGGGAGAGGGCATCAGGAGCGGCGAGGGAGGAGCCAGGAACATGGGTGAGTTTGAGGTCATAGTCGAAGATATCAAGTAACCAACGGGCCTGGCATCGGTTGAGTTTCTGGGGTTGTCGGAAGTATGTGAGGTTTTTATGATCGGTGAAGACTTGGACAGGGAAAGGGGAGCCTAAAAGATAGTGTCACCAAGTCTTGAGACCTTGAATGACAGCGAGGAGTTCACAATCGTAGATGTCGTAGTTACGTTCAGCGGGGGAGAATGTTTGGAAGAGATAGGAACAAGGGTGCCAATCACCATTGGCATTGGTTTGAAGGAGGACTCCTCCGGAGGCATATTTGGAAGCGTCGGTGGCGACAGCAAAGGGGCGAGAGGGATCAGGGAGATGGAGGATAGGTTGTGAGAGGAAGAGTTCCTTCAACTCAACAAAGGCTTGTTGGCAAGAAGGGGACCAGGACCAGGGCTGGTTCTTTTTGGTAAGATCAAGGAGGGGGCGGGCAACGTTAGAGTAGTTGGGAATAAACCGTTGATAGAAGTTGGCAAAGCCAAGGAAGGAGCGGACGTCCTTGACTTTCGCAGGGGTGGGCCATCCTCGAATGCTGTTGAGTTTGACAGGGTCCATAGCAAGTTCGTCAGGACAGATGATCATACCAAGATATTTGACTTCGGAGGCAGCGAAGTTGCATTTCTCGAGTTTGAGGTGGAGGTCAAGTTCTTCCATTCGTTTGAGGATGCATTTAGTACATTCTTCATGAGTTTTCTGATCTGGAGAGAAGATCAAGAGGTCGTCCATGTATATCACTAGCCATCCTTCAGCAATCATATCGCAGAAAAAGTCATTCATGAAACGTTGGAAGGTGGCAGGGGAATTGCAAAGTCCAAAGAACATGACTGTGGGTTCGAAGAGGCCTTTGTGGGTGATGAAAGCTGCTTTCCATTGATGACCGTCTTTGATGCAAACGTTGTTGTATCCCCAGCGGACATCGAACTTAGTAAAGACTTTAGCTCCCTTGAGTTTATTGACAAGGTCAGAGATGAGAGGGAGGGGGTAGGCATCGCAAACGGTGTGTTTGTTGACATAGTGATAGTCTTGGCAAGGACGGAGGCCACCATCCTTCTTTTTGACGAAGAAGAAAGGGGCAGCTTGGGGAGAATTCAATGGTCGGATTTTGCCAGCTTTGAGGTTTTCGTCCAGGAAGGTTTCAGTGGCAAGCTTTTCATCTGGGGTGAGGGGATAGAGTTTGCCGATTTTTGGGGTGAAGGATTCGTCAAGGTTGATCTCATGATCATAGGGATGGCTAGGAGGAACATGGTCGGTCACTTCTTTGGAAAAGATGGTGGAGAATTCAGAATATTCAGGGGGGAGGGTGACCTTAGGTTTTGCCTTTTCTGCTGCTGCTGCCAGTTCAGTTGCTGTCGTAAGTTTGGCGATAGTGGCATTGGGAATGAATCGGGAACCACAACAGATCAGGCGTTGGATGACTCGACAGTCGTTGTTACATATGAGATGTTGTTGTTCGGTTTCTTTCTTCATGTAATTGTAGAGTCGTCCATCCCAGATGGTGTCGATGTTGACATGTCAAATAGGGCAAGGGGGAATAGGAGTTGGAGGGGGATGAGTGTGCTTCTGGTAAAGATCATTCGATTGATCTGATTCAAGAGGGATGGAGAGTTGTTGTTTCGTCCAGTCTATGGTGGGGTTGACCTGTTTAAGCCAGGGGAGTCCAAGGATGACGTTTTCCTTTCCACAGTTGAGAATATGGAAGAGGACAGAGTGAGATACTTGTCCAATATGGATGTAGAGGGTGGTAGAAAATCGAATGAGACCATTCTTGTTAGGGGATTGGTCGACGTTTCGAATGAGACCATTCTTGTTAGGGGATTGGTCGACGTTTCGAATGGCAATGGGGGTAGGAAGTCGGGTTTTCAGGAGTTTGTGTTTCTGGACAAAGTCCCAGTCGATGCAGGAGATTTGTGCTCCGGAGTCAATTAGGGTGCAGGTTCCAATGGCTTTCAAGTGCGAAGGTTCAATGACTTGGACAGGGATTTGCATAGATTGTCTAGCTATCGAGTTTACAAGTACATACAGGTGCACAAGAAAAGGAAGAGGAGGGTCGTTGCATTGGGGTACACCCTCCATTCAAAAATCCTCGCTAGGAACCGCAAAAGAGATGCAGGCAATAGTTTCTTCATTGTCATCATCAAGCTCTTCAAGCTTGGGTAGTTCTTTGACCTTTCTAACCTACTTCTTCTTTGGCTGAGGGGTCGAGGGGAAGGTGGGGCAGGCGGAGGAGAGATGACCAGGTTTTCGACAGTGGAAGCAAAGTCCATTTTTGATGCATCGTTGCCTTTCAGTTTGGGTCATCTTTGGGATGCGGACAGCATCTACATCCATGGCATTTGGGTCCTTGGTGGCGTGAGAGGAGGAGGGGGAGGAGAAAGATTGGTAGGTGGTGGAGGAGGAACGGTTTTGATGGGTGATGTCTTCAGCGTGACCCCATTGGGTCTGGAAGTGGATCGTCTTGGAATACCAGTCCTCGACTTTCATGGGAATTGTGTCCATGGTCATGATGCATCGCATGAGCTTAACAGGGATTCCAGTGGAGAAGTAGCCGATGAGGACATTTTCGTCGACGATTTGACTGATTTGGACTTTGCTGCGGAAGGTTGAGATATAAGAGGCGAGATTGGCGGGATGGTTTGTGTTAGGCATGCGATAGGTGGAGAGCCAATTGATGGCGAGGGCTCTAGTGTCGTGGTGTTTGAAGGTGGTGTTAAATTTAGCGATGAAACTGGTGAAGGTTCCAAAGCCTACTGCAGTTCCATTTGCGTCGGTAACTAAGGCAGATTTCTGAAATGAGGATGCCCAGGTGAGGGCAGTGCCTGTTTTCATATAGGAGAGGGCGAAGGCGATTCGTTTGTTGTCAGAGTTGTAGATGTCCTCATTCACCATTAGGTAAGTTCGGACAGAGTCGAGCCAAGGAGATACTTTAGCATAGTTGCCATTGAAGGTGTCGGGGGTACAGATGCAAAGTTCGGTGGGTTTGGTCGTCATGGTAGAGGAGGGAAAGGGGGGAAGTGGGTGAGAGGGGGTGAAATGATGAGAGAGAGATGGAAGAGGTGGGGCAGGTGTGGGGGAGATGAAGAGGAGAGGTCTGGTGGCAATGGGAGTAGGGGAAGGGGGAGTGGGGTTTTGGGGAATGGAGATGGAAGTGGAGAAGTCGTGGGCAAGGGTGAGAGTTTCTTCTCGTTCAAGGTTGTCAGGGACTTGGACATCAGAGTCGTCGTCCTGGTCAGGGTATTTGGTGGCAGTGGGGGAGGGAGATGAATCGGAGGGGAGTTCCTGTGCCCTAGAGCAGTAGGAGTCAAGGAGTGACCTGGGGAGGCCGGTACGACGAGGAGGTGGGATGAAATGGTGGGGAACTACAACAATGGTAGCCCGAAGTAGAGCTTAGTTCTTTTGTTATGCTTGGCCTGGGTAGGGACAAGCGTAGGCTCAAAGAGAACTAGAGGCAAGGGTCAAAGGTTCAGAGGAGTCTGAGCACGACTTGCCAGATGACGAAGGTTTCAGCCGATGAGACGATCGGCAGAGGATCAGAGGTTCAGTTGATGCAGAGAATTGATGGAGGGTTTCAAGGGTGTTGTTTGATGGAGGTTGTCGACGAGGGATCAAGGTAATCGTGAGGAGTACAAGGTAGATTGAGCAGAACTAAGCTAGAGTACAATCAATGTACGACGAGGCTTAAGTAGTACTTGAGATAAAGTTAAGTCGGAGAAAGGGAAGATAAGAATTGCCTCATGGTGAAGATAAGAATAAACATGAGGCAGCAGAAATGAAGGACACGAGGTGGGGATGAGAAAGGTGTGTGACGAACGTGTTGTATGTTCTAGAACACTCTAGAGAAGGTAAATGAACCAGGTGATGCCGGTCTAAGTATGACAAAGAAAACAAACGGAGGAATCATAACAGTTTGCAGAGCATCTACACGTTCTTGTTTGTGATACAGATATTGTTGAACCCATATTTTGTACCATACTTGAATGTGATCGAGTGGCAGTGAACAATGCATGCCCTGAGTCCTGATGTCCAGAACATGACTAGGGTTCGCGTGATCCTGGACGCACTGCAAAAATCCCCCAATTGTGGGATGGAGATCTGGAATTCCAAAGAGTATGGCAGCTTTGTCAACAGACATTCGAAGGGAGGGCTTATTCACGATGTGGAATGCAGTTGTGCAGGTCGCAAAGGTCTGATATGGTTTCAGGGCAATGGGAAAACAGCCGCATGAAATGGCATCAGTGATGGTGAAGTAGTTCATGATAGAACGAGATATATTCATGTGCTCAGTGAGAGAAGGGGCATCTTTGGAGTTTTCAGTATCATCCTCTTGATCAGAGTCGAAGTCCGCTTCCTCAGATAGGGGGGATTCTTCATGATGTGCTGCAAAAGACGTGGCAACATTGAAATGGAAACATTTGTCAGAGTAATCGAGATGATGAGCAATTTGAGGATGATAATTATGGTTATTACTTGTCCGAGCAGGAACCTTGATTTCTTGCACATGAGCATGCTCGGTCGCATCATCAGACCATTGCATGATGGGACCAGACTGTTGAATGCTCAAAATGACACTTTGAAACAACTCCAATTTCAGTATCTCCCAAGAATCTCTGCAACCACCTGCTTCCATGATAGCATCTTTGTTGTCATGAAATAGTCGGAGTGCGTCTGTCAACCTGTCAAGTGAATCATCAGAGAATACTGGCGCTTGTGCGAGATAGCAGAAATTGATAAGTGCATGGATCGCAATGAGGAAATGGCAGGGGACTGCTCTAGCGATGATGCCCACGATGTAACGCTGAATTGAGCAATGGTCATGCCTGGTGACCTGTTTCAACCCCGAAATTCCATCTTCAAATCTGCAATACCCAACCATAGGCTGCAGAAGAGAGAAGCAAAAATCAATTTTGCCAATGGAGATGACTTCAATGCACCATTTGATGTCATGGTCCCAGGAAAACTGCAAGAAATGATGTAGGACCTCCAGATGAAAGAAAAGAGATGGGCAAGATAATGGCCAGTCCATCCAAAACAGCTCGATAACGCCATTTAAGCAGAGGGACTTTGCAACCTTCAGAAATGCTTTATAATCCTGTGGAGAACACTGTTCAATTGCCTTGTGAATGGCATCAAGAGTATGAGATCTGCTACATGGAGGGTGTAGGAAAGGGTTGCCAAAGTTCTTCAACGTAGCTGTAGTGAAAGGGGATGATTTGGGGCTCGTAGCCACCATGAGGCAGAGTTCCGGGGTGTCCCTGATATAAGCCGCTAATGGGGTGTAGCAGTACCACACATTCCCAATCGGGTCATTCATCATTATCCCGATGCATGTGGCTATCTTGAGTGGTTCAAGAATTTCATTTAGAGCTTGATGAATAAGCCTATCATGTAACAAGGTACGAACGTGAGTATTTTTGTGGATAAACTTTGGAATTGGGAGAAGAGCCAGAAGTAGATACATATGCATTGAAATCTTGGAACGAATGATGGGATCAATATTTACTAGGCTGATGAGGAGGGGATATGCCATGCGGTTTCCGCTCATCACCAAGATGTTTGTCTTGTCCAAGGAGAGAATGACGCCCAACATGGTAGCTGTTACAGTCGTCTTTTCCTTTATCCTTTGACCTTCACTTCTCTTTCGATAGAGTGCTTACGCACACCTTTAGTCATCCTTTGTTACTAAACGCTGATGCGTCTCCTTTTTACCTCATGTTGATTACTCATTGATGACGCATCCTTTTTCTCCGATGTTCTATGACCTTCTATGCTTACGCGTCGCCTGGTATATAGTCTAGTAGTAGACCTACTGTTCTGTATTCTCAATCTGCGCAATCTAGCGTATCTTCTTGAGTCACCCTCAGTCCCCTCAGTCCTCAGTCTCTTAGTCTGTCTTTTAGACGTATAGTCATCGTCCTTCGTTGCCTTCGAACTGAGTTGTACCTCTTCGTGAGCGTCCTGTTCGTTGGTATCCCCTCGACTTGGTCTTGGTCTACACAAGGTACACTCTGCGTAACAAAAGATTGAGAATCTCCCCTGTCCCTCCTATCATGGAGTAGGACCCACCCCAGTACATCATTCATCGCTATAGCGCCCCAGCAGATGACTCCTCCAACGAGGAGCCCACTTTCACAACCCTAGAACTACATCGTCGTCAAAGACTCGCTGGACAGAATCACCCTAGCCCAGTAAACTCTCCATTTCATGCTACCGCTCCACCACCTCCGTCATCTCTTCCCATTGTCACTGTCCCCACCCCATTGCCCAGCTCCCACATCTCTAGTACCCCCCCAGCGTCCCCCATTAAGCTCAGCCCAGTTCTTCCCCAGATCTCTCTTGCACCACCCACCTTCGTCCCACCTAGTACCCCAGTCACTCCGGCCACTATGACCGAACTTAAAGCCGCCCTCCCCGCGGACTTCTCTGGTGATCCTGCAGATGCCGTTCGATGGATCAAGGCCATGAAGGCCTACTTCGAGATCAACAAAACCCTCTACACTTCCAACGATAGCAAAATCATGACCATGTTAAACAAGATGAGCAAGGGATGAGGAGTCTCTTTCTCCGAAATGTGGTATGATCTCATGGCCAACACAGCAATCGCCCAATCCGAGAAAACCTTCGACAAATTTGTCGGAAACTTCGAATCCACTTTTTATCCCTTCGACACCAAAGCCACCGCCCGTCTCGAACTCTCCAAACTTGTACAAAAGTTGTCCAAAGGAAAGGACGGCGAACACGATGATGGTTTTCAAAAGTATATCACCGACTTCCAGAACCTTGCTGCCAGAGCTGGTATCACCGACGAACTCACCCTCATTGACCAGTTCTCCCTCGGCCTCGATCAACAACTCACCGTCATGATCCTCTCCATGTCCACAGTTCCCTCCACCCTCAGAGAATGGCTCGACAAAGCCAA
>JBBPMP010000946.1:0-10882 GCA_038090395.1 Boletales sp. KT-2023a
TTCCTCCTCTTCCTCACCATTGTCGGGATGCCGTTCCAGCTCTATCTCCTTGTCTTCTCCCTTACGCTCCAGGCCTGTACAGGCTATCTACTTACCTGCCTCCGCCATCAACACTCTCTACGCCAGCATCCTCACCGAACCTACCCTCATCCACGCCCTCAAAAATGACCTGCTTTATGTGGAGGATTTGATCTCTCAGGAACTTGTACGCCTCTTCCTTGACATTGCCAAAGTACAAAACTATCACTTTCTGTCCACCCCTTCTGACCTTCCTGCCGCTTTCGGCCTCCCCCTCCGTATGCATATCAATCGTCTCCCCGAACGTATTCTCCTTATCCTTCACCTTCATGGTTTTCATGTTTTCGTCGAACGTTTAGATCCCATTTCTTTGTATCCTACCTTTCGTCGTGTTTACCTTTCTCTTCCTCTCGCCGACCGTGACCATTATCTCGCCTCCATTGACTCCATCCCTACTATCCCCACCTCCCAAGTCCTCATCACATCCCCATCCCCTCCCCCTCTGCCCATCGCCCCCTTGTCACAACCCCTTGCTAATCGACTCTCTTCTATGGAACTCATCCCTCATCATCGTGTCAACGATCCCGCTATCTTCTCGGATGGATTTCTTGTCGACCAAGGCATGATTGCACAGAACCACGAACACATTCAGTTCTTCCGCAGCCCTAATGGCCACCGTATCCTCTCTTTGGCAATTCAAACTCTCTCCTCCCCCATCTCTCTCTCTCCTGCCTCTCCATCCACCTGCTGTTACCACTGCAACCGACTCGGGCATTATCAGGAAAACTGTACCGAGTACAAATGCCCTTCTTGTCTTGCATCCGCTCCGGGTCATCCGGTCCGTCTCTGCTTCCGTACTCTCTGCTCCGCATGCTCTCGTTGGGGTCATTCTGACCGCTTCTGTCCTACTCGTGCCTGCGCTCGTTGTGACCAAGCTGGCCACATTCTTGCTGATTGTCCTTTCGAACATTGTACTCCTTCGCAGGCTTTCGAAGCATCTTTCCCTTCCCCACCACTGGCGGACTCTTTGTGACTAGTTGAGGTCTGGGACTTCAAATGTATGAAGGGGGTAATGTTACGGTCGTCTTTTCCTTTATCCTTTGACCTTCACTTCTCTTTTGATAGAGTGCTTACGCACACCTTTAGTCATCCTTTGTTACTAAACGCTGATGCATCTCCTTTTTACCTCACATTGATTACTCATTGATGACGTGTCCTTTTTCTCCGATGTTCTATGACCTTCTACGCTTACATGTCGCCTGGTATATAGTCTAGTAGTAGACCTACTGTTCTGTATTCTCGATCTGCGCAATCTAGCGTATCTTCTTGAGTCACCCTCAGTCCCCTCAGTCCTCAGTCTCTTAGTCCATCTTTTAGATGTATAGTCATCGTCCTTCATTGCCTTCAAACTGAGTTGTACCTCTTCGTGAGCGTCCTGTTCGTTGGTATCCCCTTGACTTGGTCTTGGTCTACACAAGGTACGCTCCGCGTAACAGTAGCACCTCTGGGGAGTGCTTCCTAAAACAAATCCTTGGTGAATAAGATAACATCATCAAATGAAATGCACCTGGATTTCCCATGCACATTCCCTGCTCAACCAATCCTCATATACATGACAAATACGGGCAGCTGACGTCCAGACTTTCCTCAGGGTGAAGGATATGTGGGGGGAAAGTAGAGGGTGACTCAGGAGAGATTGTATACACTCGAGTGGCGAGTGATAGAACAAACGGACAGGTTGCTTGGTGGGAACTTTGCATCTTAACTGTTTGCATAACCACAGTGGTCCAGACAGAAGACATTCAATGCATGATCGGAGATCTTTTGCGGTTTGAAACGAGAGTGAAAGGCGCTTGATCTTGGGTTGATCAATCATAGCTCGGAGAGCAGAAATGCAAATTACTTATGATGGTTAGCGATAACAAAGAGTTAATGGCAGTCATGCTGAGTCCAGAGTGCAAGCACCAGGATGAGAACTCCCATTCTTTGCCAGAAGCGAAGGGATAATACAGGTTTTCTTGCCATTCCTTAGCATGTTCGTCTTGCCAGAACAGGTCCATGAACATGACCCTGCCAGAGTACGACTTGCTACAACCTGGAAACACTTCTGTGAAAAAACCTTCGTCGTCTATGTCCATCGTGTCATGTCCCGATCCATGATCAAGGCTGGGGTTAGAAGGTGGAAATATAGGGTCACCATTTTGCTCGAAGTCCATGTGAAACATATCAGCTGCCAAGTTACCACTAATACAATTAGACCGATTACCATCTCCAGGAAGCTGCAGGTTGTGAGCGTTTGAGTGATCCTGATACCAATTTGCTCTGTAGCAGTGCCCTGTTGGCTGGCCTAAATGTTGAAGAACCTCGGTCTCAGAAGAATACCTCTTTCCACATTGTGGACAACTGATATTCTTGGGTTTTCCTCGGTTCGTTCTTGCTCTGGGCATCAGCAGAATGAGAGTGCATGTTTGAAAATTTGATACTTCCATATCAGGAATGTAATCAACATGCCAGTCATTGCCCACGATCATTTATTGAATGACCTCACTCTGTTTCTGCAAACGCATTTTAGCAACTAGAGGTCTCTCACAATGGCCACACCGAGTCCATCACCCCAGGTGGTCCTCAACACCCCACTTCCCTTCCAATGACATCCGTCGGACGAAACATTCCATTTAGCACTGTTTCTCACTCTCGATCAACACATGATATCTCCGGTTTACCACTCGCTGGCTGGCATCTGCGCACCTGATGTTGGTCAACATCATCACGACCATGACGCTCATTTGCTGTCATCTCCCAATCCCACTTATCCTCAAATTAGGGATGATATCTCTCAACCTCTCAATGACTTTGATTTGGGGGATAATGACACTCCCACTTGTAATGTGAGTATCGAATATGCCTGCCTCACTGCTAGCTAGTGTTTGCATTCTGACACATACTCAGGAATCCAATGGTGCAGATCACAAGGTCTCTAAGCCATGTAACCCTCAGGAAGCCTATCTTCTGCTGGAACTGGCGCATGTTGATTGCAGTATCATCCTCGCATGCGAATCTCTTGTCCACAAGATCATCCATTGCAACACATTGGTCCTTCAGTACAATAAGGAGGTATTGGAATGGACACAAGACGACCGCTTTGTTGGCCAAGTTTGTTTCTCAATTTGAAAAAGTGGCCAAAGTGCAGCGGTTGAATATGCAATGCAGGAGGATCACTTGTCGCTGAATACATCAAGTATGTCCCGATCATCATACTGTGCTATACAACTGACTATTAGTCATACTAGAGCAACCCTTTTCTTCATTCGATGTTGATCTTACATAGTCTCTGCGATATCATACATTACTAGCTAGTACCATGATACAGTAAGTACATATATATGTATTTCCAGCTGTCATTGTAGTGTACTTGGTTGTCATCAGAGCAGTGCCACCGTGTGCACATGTGAATTGATGAGTCAGCACATGCTCAGTTTTTTCTCCAAGTCTCTACTTGCTTGCACACTACATACTCAGATCAATGACAACACGCCATTGTCAATGTGCCTAGCACCATCATGCATCAACAACACCACAACGATGATGACAATGGCTTGCACAACTGCACTCACAAACGCGGTGTCCAGAGGGCATACCAACGTGTGTGCAACCACGTCTTTGGACACAGTGGCAATGGCAATGATGTCGTCATGTGCACGACCACACATTGGCTGGTGGGTCACAGCGATGACATGCAACCGCGCACCTAGAGATGATGACACAATGTCATTGATAGAGTGGCACCAACGACCTTACAACCATGACAACACATGCCACTGTGCACTGGGAGGACAGCATCATCGACGATGGCCTGCTGTGCCATCGACAACACCATGATGATACCGCCACATGTGCAACCACTCTCCTGGAAATGCCAGTAACAATGTCAATGACAACGACGCAGCATCATCAACGACATCACAACATCACCGTCATCATCACATGTGCAACCACACACCTTAACCTGATGCTGCAAGGACAAGAGGACTGGGGCAAGACTATAACAATGCTCCAACACCCTAACCACGATGATGACAGCATGCTGTTCGATGCCACCCACCACCACACAGTGTCATGGACAATACGGTGATCAAGGACACCACATCTATGGTGTGATGACAATGTATTGACCAATGGCCAAGGATGTGGCCACCCCGATGCGATGAGGATGGCATGACGATGATTTCACCACAACCACAATGCAACAAGTTGGAAACAGCATGACACCGACGATGCCACGGCAATGACGACGCAAGGTCGTTGATGGCCTTGTGCCATCAATGGCAATGCAATGACGTCATCGTCATGTGTATGACTGCATGGCTGGTGGCCACAGTGCCTGAGACGACAGCCAATAGCCCAGCGCTCTTCATGCTGGGGGTTACGATGACCCAGCGTGAGGGATGGGGACATAACAACGATGTGTACCGCGATGTGATGGGGGTGACGTGACAGGGATGACACATAGCTACAGTGCGATGAGAAACCTAGCTGTACGTTCTGTAGTAGATCAGACTGAATATATTTCTTTTTTTTTCTTATTCCAACCTGTCTGAGAGATTTTCAACTTATGTGCTTTCTGTGCTTAATCTGCTTGGCCCCAGTGTCTAAATGTCTTACCAGACTTGCGGTGGTATGCCGCATCACTTAGTTGGTTAGTCAAATTTTAGCTGCAACAAGCCAAATAAAGATCAATGTTAAGCGGATATGGCAGGTTGGGACAGGCCAGGACAGCGTTGGCACAGAGTGTGACATAAGCTCTGGCATCACAAAGTTACCCTAGGAAAAGGGTCCAAGATTACAGACCCTGACAGTCTATCCTAGAATAGGACAGATTGTATCCTGGCTAGTGTGTGCTGTGATACTGTAAGCTCAGCTAGGTGAGAAGCTGGTTTGCTGATGTGGGCATGTCTTATGGAAGTCATGGCGATGGATTGAATCTGAGAAGAATAAACGTCAGCATAAGTGTTGCGAGGGCACACATTTAGTAACGCTAGGAATCGGCTTACATACCTGAAGGTTGAAGCTTAAAGCTTGAACATAAGTGCAGGGATGGTGGTTATCAAAAGAGAATCGATTAGAACTCAGCTCAGCTGAGTCTGTACTTAAATACATGTGGTGTGAGAACTAATTACTATGTATGTACATGTACTCATTCAACACTCCCCCTTGCTTAGCATACGGAGTACACGTTAGCATAACTGGAGGTACAAGTAAATACTTTTGTTTGGAGTGGAACTCCAGACCGAGCTGGGAATGGAATAACTTGAACTTGACACGTCCGAGGTTCTTGGTGAACATATCGGCGGGGTTGTCAGTCCTGGGGATATAAAATAGTTCGACCAGCTTGTGAACCATTACCGCATCACGTATGAAGTGATATCTTACGTGGCGTATGTTTACTGCACTTTTCAGTCACAGGGTTTTGCACAATGAATAAACTACCCTGGTTGTCTCCACAGATGGGAATCAGTCTGAGCTTATAGCCAAATTCGCCCATCATCTCATGGATCCACACGCATTGGCGAGAGCAGTCACTAAGTGCCATGTACTCTGCCTTGGTGGAGGAGATGGCAGTGGTTTTTTGTAAGTGTGAGTTCCACAAAAACACACTATTGGCCATTTTAACATAAAAGCCGGTTTGGGAATGCGCAGTGTTAACGTCCTGTGCCCAATCGGAGTCCGTGTTGGCCAAAAGGCCTTTTCCGCTAGCTCCGGAATAAACCAGTGTGTAATCGTGGGTGCCAACTAAGTAGCGGCAGATGTACAGAGCTCTATCAAGGTGCTCCTGGGATGGATTGGTGGACATGCGAGCCAGTTGGGTAACAGCGTAGGCAATGTCCGGACAGGTGCTGATCATAAGATACAGCAACGAGCCGATCACGGTTTGGAAGTGGGTCCGCAACTCATGTTGGACCGGGGCATCATTCTTCACTGGGTAATAACCCTGTGGGAGAGGGGTAGGCACGGATTTGGCGTTGGTCATGCCGCATCGCTCAAGCACCTTGTTGAGGTAGTCTTTTTGGTCGAGTTTAATCAATCGACCTTCTCGACGGATGTTCATTCTCAGGAATTCACGAATTTCCCTGAGATCGCGACATTCCCACTTCTTCATGAATGCGGCCTTGATCTTGTCTACTAGATCTTTATTAGGTCTGCAGAAGAGGGCGTTGTCTACATAGACTATCGCAAGTACTAGGTCTTTTCCTCATCGATAAATAAAATGTCCAGCGTCTGTCTTAAGATGTTGGAAGCCGAGGTCCGCCATGGACTTATCAAGTGCTTTCCACCAGGCTAAGCCAGCTTGCTTGAGTCCGTAAAGTGCGCACTGTAGGCGGAGGACTTTGCCTTTGTGTTTGGGTGGCATAAACCCTTCAGGAAATTCCATATAGATTTCCTCATCCAGTTTACTGTAAAGGTACGCGGAGCGGACGTCGAGACCAGTGATATACCAGTTCTCCAATGCAGCTAACGCAAACATGCAGTGCACTGTCTCGAATCGTACAACTGGGGAGAAGACTTGGTCAAAGTCTAACCCTTCAACCTGTGAGAAGCCTTTGGCGACTAGGCGGGCTCTTTTACGACTGTCCAATTTAACATCGAAGACCCAATGGTTTTTAATCACCTTGCAGTGTTGTGGGCATGGACATATTTTATAGACATCTCGGTCTTTGAGCATTTGTAGTTGTTCTTCGCAGGCCTTAAACCAATCCTTTCGCTCTTGCTCAGGGAGCTTCTGGATATCGCGGAATGTCCAATCCCGCAGGTTCGGAGATGCGCCGAAGGCAGAATCATGTGGAATCGCACAATCGCAAAGGAATAAAACCAATGCATCTCCCCCTTCCCATGTGAGATGGTCAACATCCTCTTCCAAAGGAGAGGGGGATGGGGGGAGTCTACCAGGGATGGCAGGTGAATCCGGTGCGGTATCCGGGGCACTGGAAGGTCCGGGGACCGGTGGTGTAGTCAACTCGCGCCAGCATGAGCGATCTTCCACATCACGAAGTTGTTCAAGCGGATTGCACCACTTGCCGTAGACATTGCCAGGGCGGAGAGGAGGTCGGCGGAGCCTTTCTGATCGCCTAATAGGCAGAGGTCCAACCAGAGGGGGGCGATGGGAGGGCGGAGTCACTGGTAAAGGTGCCGGAGCCAGAGAAGGAGTGCGTGCAGGGACTGGAGATGGTGTGCGAGGGGGTTTGGACTCATCGGAAGAGGAGTTGGATGATCCGGAGGGCGAAGAAAATCTCTGTTGAGGAGCAGAGTGATCTGCATCGGACTCATCAGAGGAGGAAGAGGAATCGGAAGCGGGTGCTTCCTCATCATGTTTGTGAGGAGGTACATGGGGACCTTGGTGTGGATGGTGCAGGGCGGAATGGGAGCAACAGGGAAACAAGTCCTCGTCAAAAATCGCATGTGCGGATGTCACAACGGAATTGTCGGGCTGCATAAAAATGTAGTTTGTTTCACTACCGGAGGAAACTCCTAAGTAGATCATCAACTGTGATTTAGGCTGTAATTTGCCATTTCGCCGTTCAGCGGGGATGTGCACGTAAGCACTGCATCCGAAGACGCGTAAGTGAGAAATAGATGGTTTCTCCCCCTTAAGTAATGTATAGGGGGTATCCCACTTGAGTCGGACCTGAGGGGTCCTGTTATAAATGTGGGTTGCTTGAAGCAGAGCCCATTCCCAGTAAGAGGGAGGTAGGCAAGCATGTAACTGCATAGCCTGTGCCTTGTCCATCAAAGTACGGATTAGGCGTTCCGCACGTCCGTTCTGCTGGTGAGCATAAGGGGCGGATTGTTGAATGTTAACTCTGTTGTCACGGAGGAACTCGTGGAATGCGCTGGAGGTGTATTCTCCACCAGCGTCAGAGCGCCAGTGTTTTACCATGGCGTTGTGCTGGGTCCGGACAAATGCGAACCATTGCTTGGTTGCACGGAGTGTTTGGTCCTTAGACTGGATCAATGTGACCCATGAGAAAGAGGTATAGTCATCATAGAAGACGACAGCGTACTTGTATTTGGAGTATGACGGTACCTCAAAGGATTTTAAGTCCAAATGGACAACCTCAAAGGGAGTGGTTGCCCGCGTCTCCATATGGGGGAAATGACGATTCGGCTGTTTGCCGAGCTGACATCCATGACAGATACCAGTTTTGGTAGGGATCTTCATGTCAGGAAAATCCTTCAGGTGCTTTTCAGCGTGCCTGATGACATCAGGGGACGAATGTCCGAGACGTCGGTGGATCAACTCGAAGTCAATCTGGGAGGTAAATGACGACATGCCGGAAGGCACATCATCAGGGTGGATGGGTTTGGCGCGAAGCCAAAACATGGTTCCGTGTCCATGACTGTGGAACTCTAAATGAGCACGTTGTGTACATTGATCCCAGATTGTGATGTGACCGGGACTGGCGCAGAGCGTGAGGCAGGAGGATTGTTGGAGGAATGTGCCCATTGACAACAGGCGGACTCTGCATGAGGGCATGTGGAGAAACGGTGAGAGTTGAGCATAATGGTCCCGGAATTTAATCAGGACCGTTCCTCTGCCCAGAATGGCTGCTTTGCCATTTGCAGTACTGGCGTACTGTGGTTCAGCGAAGAGCTGATACTCGATGAAGTCCGCTTTGTCTGGCGAAAAATGTGCGGACACTCCAGAATCGAGTAACCACATGTCGGACGGGATACCGTGATTGTGCATTTTCTCTTTTCCTTTCACACTTGTTGGTTTTGAACATGTATCACACATTGCGAACTCGGGAGTAATAGATGTATTTGAACTATCTACTACAGAAACATAACTATGATGTTTTACCTGAGGCAGAATGAACCGCGCGTCAGAACCCGGAAGTGAGAGAGAAGTGGATACGCACGTTGCGGAATGGAGGAAAAACTCCTCCATGTAGTCGTCGACATCATCGCCCAGACTCACCATATCCTCATCTACCTCCATGATGCCGGTGGAGGAGGAGAGGGGAATGTCCCCGATTCGCTCGGAGAGCAGGGCGGACAGGCGGGCGGACAGTGATGGCTCCAATTGGGAGTGTCTTGTTGCAACTGGTTCGAGGTTGCGGACTGTCTGCAAAGTCGCAGGGACTTCTAGGCGGCGGGCGAGGGAGATGGTATCCTTTGTCGCAGGAAATGCGGGTGGCCCATAGTGGGACGCACCAGTGGTGTGGGCGGACGCGCGGGGGTCAGGGACAGGCGACGTGAACGAGGTGGCGGCGGTGGAGGTGACAACGGGGGCAGCGAAGGCGAAGGAGGCAAAAGCCTCAGTGGAAGCGGCTTGCGCTTTTTCCTTCTTGGACTTCTTCTTCTCCTTGTGCTTCTTTTCTCCCTCTTCAGAGTGATTGCCTTCGCACCGCTGCTTCTTCTGGTTGTTATTCCCCTGATTAGAGGAACCACCTTGTTGTTGTTGTTGCTGGGCGAACTGAGGTTCGCCCTGCTGCTGTTTGACGGCGGTGACCTTATTTGCCTGCAGACGAGTGTCCTTAGGCGGGTGGCATTGCGCGTATGTCTGCCACGACATGTTGAGCTGATTCTCTAGCTCGGTGAGGGATGGGAGCCCTTTGGGCTTCTTGGTCTTTGGGTCTTCTTCACCCGCAGTGGCGGCGATGTGATCCCCATACTTGGGAATCTTGGTGATGAACAGCATTGACTTGGTGCTGTCATAGATGGGGTAGCTGTAGTCGTATAGTCGGTTGAAGTGACCGGCAAGCTTAGAGATGGCGGATATGGGGGAGTTGTTCTCTGGAAACGTCAGGGCCATGAGGGCCTTGAACTCCGTGATGGCGGAGGAGACGGTGGGGCAGTCAAATTTCTCCTTGAGGTCGTGGAGGATGTCGGAGGCCTGTTGGGTAAAATCAATGCCACAGTCTAGGATGTGGCGCTCACAGGTGAGCGTGATTGCTCCGGCGGCCTTGTCATCCTTGTCCTCCCAGGACTCAGCCTTTTCCGTCACCTTGTCGATCTCGGCTTGAGACGGAGTGTAGGCAGGAGTGGTGACGTTGCTGGCAGCGTCGACAACCTCAGCAGTGGGAACGGGGATCTCAGGCTTGACCCGGTAGATCTTGGAGTAGACCCCGGTTGAGCGCAGATAGGCGATCATGTTCGCCTCCCACAGCTTGTAGTTCGAGCCATTGAGCTTGGGCATGTCTTTCAGGATGGAGCTCATGGTAAAGATGAATCTGAGAAGAGTAAACGTCAGCATTAGGCCTTACGAATAAATGAGAGGGAGCGGCAAAGCCGCATCACTGAACGTTCAGAGCTTCCAGATTCGGAGTGACATAGTCTCCCCTTATCCTTTGCACTGTGTGCGACTATGAGAGGCGGAATAAACCGCACTGCTCGTGTCCAGCGGAATGAACTGCGCTGGACAGCACTTGTTCAACCTCTGGGAGCAGATGTGAGTCCGCATCGTGCAGAGTTCAGGTAGGTACGATGCCGAGCAAGGTTGGGCGGTGGGGACCGCACTCATTGAACCCGCTCGGGGCTCATAACCTGTTGTGAGGGCACGCGTTTAGTAACGCTAGGAATTGGCTTACATACCTGAAGGTTGAAGCTTAAAGCTTGAACGTAAGTGCAGGGGTGATGGTTATCGAAAGAGAATCGATTAGAACTCAGCTCAGCTGAGTCTGTACTTAAATACATGTGACATGAGAACTAATTACTACGTATGTACGTGTACTCGTTCAACAAAACCTTATCTAAGATCGACAACGTGGAGGATAAGCGCGCATGACTGCAGGGGCGCTTATAACAATGAACTTCTTGAGGGCGCTTATGTGGCATAGAGGGGTAAAGACAGGGGTAAATCTGTTGA
>JBBPMP010000947.1:0-10876 GCA_038090395.1 Boletales sp. KT-2023a
TTCCAAACGTTAGACTTCATTTCCAGCTCAACGTTCATCAATTACTGAAATCAAGCATGCAATCTCTTCCCGTAGAACTCATCGATATTATTTTTCAACACGTTTACTATGCGTCTTGTGATTACTCAACTATCTTCAACTGCTCGCTCGTATGCAAGCCTTGGTCTGGACCTGCTCAGTCATGGCTTTTTCGCGAAACCATCTACTTGGATAAGGAGACCGGAGCGCCATTTTATACTGCGCTCAGATTATCCGTGGCACGTGGGCGGTTTCTAGGTCACGTCATCCGGTCCCTCTCTATCGAAGTCGGTTGGCCGTCCTACGAAGTGCGTGGGTGCCATCCAGACCTATTTGTACAGCTGCTAGAAGCCTGTCCCAACCTTCGCAGACTCTCATTGGAAACCGACACCTTGAAGCAGTTCAGTAAGTCCAGGCTTGCTAGACTTGCGCGCGCAGGACAGAATATCCGGTCACTCAGGCTATCGTGGCGTATGCCGGGATCAGTGCTGTTTCAGGTGACCAGCATATGGCCCCACATCCAATCCTTGGAGTTACATTGGATTAGCGAGTTCAGCAAGAATTCCGAACTTCTTCTGCCCACACGCATGTCGCTTCACGAGTTTACTCTATGCACCACCACCCCACCCTCAGTGCTGTCCTGGGTACTCTCCTCTTCGACTTCCATTCGGGTCCTGAGACTGTCCAGTTCAGAATTTATGCTCAGATTTTCTGCCTGCATGGAAATCTTGACAGCCCGTGCACCATTTATTCGTTCTCTTTGGTTATCCAATCGCGACGGTGTCTGGCGTGAAGATCTGGAATTTCTATCTCGATGCACACGTCTTCAAGAGCTCTCCATTCTTATCATATCCGATCCCATTCCCCTTGCATCGTATGTTCCACCCTCCATCGAGCATCTGGATTTTAGTACGTATTTTTTAACTCGAGATATAAAATCTATTCTCGATGCGATCGAAGTTCTACCTAAATTGTGCCGCATCTCCAGCGATCACACGTATAGAATTTATGGTCTCGCCTTTGAGGCGCTGGAGAAGAGATGTGCGGAGAAAGGAATAGAGCTGGACCTGGAGCAAGACGAGAAGTTTCGTTGCAGACCATTAAATGAGACACAAATTGAATTCTTTTGACACTGTAAGTACATATAGAACACCACCGTGCTTATTGATGAACTAATACGTGACCGTTCTAGTCGCCTCCTCGGGTCCGCGAGTCCGATCGGAAAATCAACCGTCGCACTACGTCATCCTTGTCGCTTTTCATCCCTCCCCTTCATTAGTTTCTATGTGCACCTCAGGCATGCATTCGCTCCAAATGCGCGGTACGTTCCATCGTACCATACAGCCAAGATGCCACAACGGTTAGGATCTACACAATGCTGGCGAACGCCCAGCGACCGCACGGCGGACAGACGGACCTGCAGGATGCACATTGTATTTCATGGATCATCGTCACTAGACGGGCGTGTATGACACAAGTAAATGCACACGTTTTTCTGATGTAGATGCGACCACATACACAAACTACCTCGGAGGCGTTTGGAGTAAAAGCACAAGAGGACGTGCTGACCCCTCCGCGACGCAGGTGGGAAAGGGGGATGTTCGGACCCACAAGGGGTGTGCTCCTCTACTCCCAAGCCGGCACACCTGACCACTTTTTCGTTGGTCTAGGCTGACTTCTGCGCTCCCATGCGGGGATCAAACCCGCGTGGTCCCTCTCTCATCGAATGAACGGCCAAAGCGCACTGATTCTATCCTGAACTGCTTTTTACACTGAGAAAAAGTCTACTTTGATATTTTATTTGTTCGTATTGTCTCGGTGAGACAGGGAGGTTGATAATATGCCTGTCAGGGACAAAACGGTGACGGGTGTCCTGACGTGACGTTAGGTAGGCTGGATCTTACACGGCCGTTTGTGCTTTGTAAGGAATTCATACAATGCGGAATATAGGTTATGGACATTAACACCTCGAGCACGCACAAATAAGGTTCGTGGAAATATTCAAGAACACATTCCGCCCGAGATATTAAGTTGGTGGTCCAGAAATATTTAATTCATATCTAAAATAGTAATTTAAATATTTTCCAATAACAGATCCAACAACAAATTTAATTTATTTACCTTAGACTTTCTTAGAATAGGTATAAGAGGATATGTTTTTGCTTCATTCTCTAAATAAGTATTTGCAAGTATGTTGTAATCATCAATTTTAATATATAATTTTGAATAAGTTAATGATAACAGCCAATTAGAATGAAGCATTCCCAATGTGTTCTGCTGACAAATGCAACATACAGATTTAGTCTGTGTATAGTGTTCATATCAATAATTGATTTCCTTGTCATATGCAAAATATTTGGCAAATTCATATTGGTTGTCAGATGTTAAGTATGACTAAATTTTCTATTTAGAATATGCTAAGCCAAATATGATAAGCTATCATATATTTCACATAGTTACAAAATGAACTAAATTATTTTAGATGTACATCAGGAAACCCAGGCAGATATGTTCCTGGAGTATGTCCATGCAACTTATTTGTTTGTGCCCAAGGTGTCAAAGGCGGAAAGCCCTACCGGCGATCATCGAATTCAGTAAACACATCGTACAAAGGCACTACGCGTAGGTAGGGATGTCCTCCGGCTTGTTCAACAATCGCCCTTCCATTCCGCCTTCGACCATGACCACTTGGCCGGTGACATGCCCGGACACCGTCGGCGACGCCAACACGGCGATCTGATACGCAACGTCCAGGGGCGTCGCCACCTTTTTGAGCGGGGTCCTACAACGACGTCGGTGAGGCATCGAAACCAGCACACGTCACTCACGTCGCAAGCGCGCGGTACACCACGTCCGGATCGTTGAGCGCGCCCTCCGCCATCGGCGTCCTCACCCACCCGGGCGCGACCGTATTAACCCTCCCCTTGGGCGCGATGCGGACGATCTCGTTCTTGAGCGACATCGTGAGCCCGTACATGATCGCTACACACGCCGTGAGTTCCGACCGATGAAAAAAATAAAAAGAAAAAAGCGTGCGCGACGACCCACCGCTCTTGGATACGGCATAGTCCGCATGGCCGGCCTCGCCGTACTTGCCGGCGGTGCTCCCGACGAAGACGATCGCGGCCTTGTCGCGGACGTCTGGGGGGGCGCGCGCGAGACACTGCAGGTACGCGCGGCAGACGAGAAACGGGGCGTCGAGGTTGGTCGCGAGGGTGTTGCGCCACCGAGCGAGGGGCATCTCGGCGAGGGGGACGTCGGGGGCGGGCCAGATGCCGTGATTGACGACCAAGACGTGTACGGGTGGGAGGGCGGCGAAGAGATCGTTGACGGCGCGTTCATCGGCGAGGTTGGCTTGGATGGGGGTGGCGGTGGGAAGGGCGGCGAGCGGGGCGGGGTTGGTGTGGTAATGAGCGGTGACGCGTGCGCCGAGGGCTGTGGGAAGTGAGTGGAGAAGGGGGTGGGGGGTGGGGACATACAGGAGAAGAGACGGGCGGTCTCAAGACCGATGCCGCCGCTGGCGCCTGGGGATGGCGATCGGGTGAGTATTGTGGGTGGAAACGTGGGTGGCAAAGGGTACCTGTGATGAGAACGTGTACGTGTTGGAGTCCGAGGTCCATTGGGCGCTCTGATTGAAGGCGCAGTTGTCTTGGACCATATTATAGGGTTAGGGTTTGATCAGCTGACAAATACCCCTTGAAACTGCCACCCAAAAATTCACATCTCACCCTTTGACGCCATGGTACGTCTTTCGTTCCGGTTTGGACGCGTGTTCTCACCCAACGCGAGCAGTCTACCAACTGTCGACGACGGCTCATCCGCGACTTTAAACGCCTGTCGAGCGACCCACCGAGCGGTGTCTCGGGCAGCCCATGTCCCGATAACATCATGGTCTGGAACGCCGTCATATTTGGCCCAGGCGAGCACCATCTGCCCCGGCCTCGACGTCTCCGTGCCTGTTCCTGATGCAACCCCAACAGCCGACACGCCGTTCGAGGACGGCACGTTCAAGCTCCTGCTCACCTTCGATGAATCATACCCCAACAAACCCCCGACGGTAAAATTCCTCTCGCGCATGTTCCACCCGAACGTGTACGCCAACGGGGAGCTCTGTCTCGACATTCTTCAAAATCGTTGGTCGCCGACGTACGACGTCGCCGCGATCCTGACCTCGATCCAGAGTCTGCTGCACGATCCAAACCCGAACAGCCCCGCGAATGCCGAGGCCGCGCAGCTGTACCGGGAGAACATGAAGGAGTATGTCAGACGGGTGAAGGCGACGGTGGAGGATAGCTGGTTGGATCCGGAGGAGAGACAAAACATGCAGGTAGACGGGGAAGAAAGGGCGGGAGCGTGATTCGGATAAGCGGTGGCGTCATGCTTGTTCCGTTCTCATTTGCTCGCTTACTCTTTTGAATACTGTACATCTTTTCGATCTCGTTCATGGACAGCCATGCGCAAATCATCCTCGGACCGAGAGAAAGAGAAAAAAAAAAAAGAAAGTGACAAGACTATGGCAGCGTCTTGTATGTACTAGATAGATACAGTCTGGCAGGGATGGGGTGGGAGCGAGCATAGGGAACAGCAGCGCCTTTTAGAGCAGCACAACAACCGCACCACCGACGACGACGCCCGACAAGATTCCTCCCAGGCCGTCCATGCCGAAGCGTCGTGCCCCGCTCGAGGGCGTGCTCGACCCCGTGATTGTCTGCGTCTGCGTCGCGGTCGTCGTCGTCGTCGGGTCCGTTACGGACACGGACCCGGTCGCAGACGCAGTCCAAGTCGTGCTTGGGGAAGTGAACGGCTGGAGTGCGGTGGACTCGGAGGACATGAGGGAGGAAAGCTCGGAGAGGATGGATGCAGAGGCGGTCGTGTCGAACGAGAGCGAGCTAAACGGAAGTCCGCTCGTGCTTGTGCGCCGTGAACACTACGTCCGATATCGACAAAAAGGCGGATACTTACGCGGGTATGCCCGTCGGTGTCAGGACGTCCACCTCAGCAGAGGCGACAGCACAAAAAACGATCAACAGCGCGAGTCGGACGACGAGGTTCATGTCCAAGAAGTTTTTTTCATCTACCCTGCTGCGGACGTGGACACGCTCGGGAAACTATGTAAATCTGGTTCCGCAGCCCAACACACTCATTTTATTTACCCGCGGGCGTCCCGAGGGCGACCGAGTACCGCTTCTTGTACTCTCCAGGCGTCTCGATGCCCACACCGTTCCGCCACATCCCCCTTCTCGCCGCTCTACCAACAACCATGAATCCATGTGTTTGTAGCTGGAAACAATCCTCACCGTGCCTCTTGTTCCACCCGCAAAAACATGTCACGTCCCCACGGACCATATACCGCGCCGGTCTCTTGATAGGTCGTCGCAACCCCCGCCCGGAGCATCTCCAGCGCAAGCGGACGCCCTACGTACCTGCACAGAAACAGCGGCAAAAACGGTCGCGGGATGAGCGGTATCCCAACCTAGACTGCGTCAACCCCAGCCTCCGCACACGCAACTCACGTACCACGCGCCCATACTGGTCCTTTTGCACCAGCTGGCAATACACCGTCCGTCCCTGTATGCGCTCCCGAAGCCACGCTAAGCTCTCCTCCGCGTGGGGCTGCCCAGGCCGACCGTAATGCGCGCCCTGTACGACGTGTGAGCGAGTGCGGCACCATGGAGCAACGACGCACCTCGGGTGCATCCACCCCCGCGATTCGCAAGTGGATCGTCTCGTCCTTGAGATCTGTCCGTCCCATGTCACCACCCGCCCTGACGCACACGCACATCGGCCACCGCACCTTTCCGCCGCGTCGGCACGCGTCGCATCTTGAACGGCCACCGCCAGCCCACCCCGGGCGTGTGATAGAACCGAAAGTCGTCCGCGTCACCGACGCTGCGTTGTCGTGTGTGACTGCTGCGGAGCGCTCGGAGACGTGAGTGGGTCTTACCTGGTGACGACGCCGCGTAGCCAGCGCCGTTGCGCGAGCGCGTCGGGCGTGACCCAATCGGCGGTGCGTAAGCGCATGCCCCAGCGGCGCCATGCGAGGAGCGCGGTACTTCCGGAGAGGGCGCCGAGCGCGAATGCGAGGATAGGGTCGGTTGTGAGCGGGCCGGGAGGGGAACGCACGTCAGTAGCGTTCGACTTGTCTTTCCGTGGAGACCATGACGAGAAGAGAGAGAGCATAAGCCGCGTCGTGCAGAAAAGGAAACCCGTAAATGAAATCCGCACGTGACTCCGTCGAGCTCTCTGCTTTGTTGTTCCCAGTTCGTTCGTACAGCTGCCAACACTGTTTTTCGATGCAAGGTACCTATCTTTTTCTTTGGACCGGGCGAAGCATGGCTTGAGCTATCGACCCAGTTCAATGTATGTATCTAATCACGAGGGATAACAGGCGCCATGTCGAGTAAAGGTACTAAAGAACATCGACACCCTTGCAAGGGCCAACACTCTCGCGGAGGCCCGTGTCCAACACCCGATAGATGTGGGATGCCATCAAACACGGTTCTACGCTTTAAATCCGTAGACCCCAATCCTTGAACGCCTGTCGAGGTGGCATCAGGATTGGAAAGGCAAGCGTCTAATTGTGGCTAAGCGACGGCTTCACTAGGCAAACTGCTCCATAATGCATCGTCCAGGGCGCGGCTGGCCAGGTTATGTACGGAAATCAGATGATCTTCCCGCTGATGCTAACGCGTTGATTACGGGTTTGCAAACCGCAAAGGCATGCTCGGAGTCGCCACTGACCTTGTCACCAAATCACGCGATGAAACGGAAAAAGAGGCAATCACCCCCATAAGTCCAATTATCCTTTGCGCGACATGGACGGGCCACGCATCTCCGGCATTGTCCTGAAATGGAACAAAATCACCGCGACCGTACCTGGAGCCATTGTTATCATGCAACACGTCTCAGACGAGACTACCGATTCGCAGCTCGCATGGCTGTCATGTTCTAGGTTATGTTACTCCCAGTCTCAGACCTCCTCCGGCTACCAATGAGTATATAAGTGGGGATTCCAACATTGGAGTATCAACCCGTCATCGTTACCCTTCTCAGCATGAAGTCGCTCATTCCACTGGCTGTGATCTCACTGGCCGCTTACCGTTCCTTTGCCATCGCTTCATCGGCCTTTACTGTTTCGTTGACAAGGAACCACAATGGTGACGCGCATCTCCACGGACCTCCCGCTCTTGCTGCCCAAGCTCGTGCTTCGTTCTTCGTTTCTGGTGTTGCCCACCAACAGAGGGTCAATACTCCCTTGGTTCAGCAAGCATTTTTCTATACAATAAACATTCAGCTGGGTAGCCCACCAACAACATATAATCTCCTTTTTGATACCGGCTCCTCGAACACCGCGTTTGGGTGAGTGTGGACCGTTATATGTTTGATAAAACACGCTTAGGATCCTTGTGGCAGCGTCAAGAAACCATATCGACTGACGTCTACCAGTATTCCCACAGGCGAATCTTTGAATGTTACTTATGGATCGGGTAGTATTCTGGGAGATGAGTGTAGGCATTTTGTAGTTTTCTCCGTCCTCAACGAGCCGCTTAATAGTAGGCAGATTTGGACCAGGTGAACGTTGCACCTAGTCTCACCATCAAAAATCAGTCGGTTGGCTATATAACTTCTTCTGTTGGCTTGGATCTTGTTGACGTTGATGGTATCGCCGGTTTTGGTCCGGTGATCCTCACAACGTATACGCTCTCACCCGATCAAACACTAGTGATCCCGACGATCATGGACAATCTTGTGACGCAGAAATTGATCGAAAAGGAAATATTTGGTATTTATTTTGCCCCTGCATCAAACGCGGATGATATGAGTAAGTGACAAGCTTCTGATACATTGCATATCGTCGAACTCGAAACGTGCAGACGGTCTCCTGACTTATGGCGGCCCTGACCCAAGTTTGGTACGTATAATGTTTTCGTGCGATGTTTCCGCTTACATCTGCTCTGCAAGTTCAATGGCGAGCTCACCTACGTTCCTGTGACGACAACAATTTTTTCCGCGTACTTCTGGGGTATCAATATCACGTCATGTTCATATGGCAGGGACACGATCATTCCTACTTCCACGGCCGGAATCGTCGATTCTGGTACCTCGGGTGCGTATCTTTTTCGAGCGTTACATGGCGCGCCCCCAACCTCACGTCCTCGTTCGTCTCTCAGTGATCTTCCTGCCAAGCGATGCCATTGAGGCATACGTGCAGATAATTCCGGGGGCATTTTACAACACGAGCCTCGGTCTCATCGACATTCCTCCGAGCTCCATCCCGTTCATGCGGCCGTTCCATTTCGTGATCGGTTGGGAGATATTCACCTTGGACGTCTGTGCCCAGCTGCTTCCGGAAAGCCAGAACGAAGCATGGGGCGGAGAGGCTGGACATCGATACGGGGTGATCGCCGAGCTTCCAGACTCGGAGCCACGGGGGATTCAATTCGTCCTGGGGATGCCATTCATGGAAAGGTTCTATACGGTCCGTATCATGCACGTGTCCCCTCGCGATCGGTACGAGGTTCATCATGGATTGCTTTGCTTTCTTTTTGGCAGGTGTTCGACGCTCACGAGAACCGCATTGGGTTCGCCCAAACGTACGTCGCGATACCTTGGGGGTGTTCGAGTCGAGTCGAATCTGAGCTTTGTCGTTGCAGGGACTACACGTTTAGCGATGTCTGGTGACCTGCCCTGTAGGATCGATGTGCGCTCTGACCCGGTCCGGGTGGTCGACGGTACTTTTTTTTTGGCTTGTTCGCTTGAATTCCGCGCTAGGCGAATGTTGCGTGCATGATCTCCTGATTGTCGGATAAGCATTGTATCATGGCCGGCACTGTAACCAATAACCAGCTTTTTTCTTCTCCAGACAAGTGTATATCATTGCTACGCCTACGTAGCAGCTGACAAGGAATAAATACAAACATATGCTAAATTAGATGGGATTCAAAAATCTTTCTTTTAGAGAAATCTGTGGGAACTTGTCGTGGCAAGGCATATCTTGACCTCGCCAACTCTAGTAGTCATTTCGTAGGTTGAATATACAGCCAATTTCACACAACACCAAGATGTCGACGTCTGGAAATCAACCACAACTCCCCTCGAACGTCTTGGATGCACTCCAGATCTTCGCAAACACAGCCTGGCATAATCCTGTCGCTTTCTTGCGTACCCATCACAGCAGCACGTCCCGCGATGTCGAGTACCTCGACGTACAAAACCACTCTGTCGCATTGCAATACCTCTTCGGGAATGCTTTAGCCAAGTGTAGCAAAATTCTTGTGAGAGGCGAGTATCGCGAAGCGTTAGAAGCATTGCAGTCTGATAGTGCGTATGAACGCGGAGCATTCATCATCGGTCAGCCTGGCATCGGTGAGACGTAATCAATACCATCCGACCGCATGCAACTCACGCTTCTGTCTTGCGACGGTAGGCAAAACATGCTTTCTCGTCTATGCACTCATCAAACGATTGAGCGAGCACAAACCTGTCGCCATCCAACTCCGGGCTAGCGACCCCTTCTATGCGTTCTTTACGCATACTTGCACGCTGTGCTCCTTGTCTGATCCTGCGCCGCTGGTGGAAGAAGACGTGTGGGCGCTGAGCGACTGGCGCGTCTCTACTCATCCGCCGCTCGATATCTTCCTGGACGTCTCTGCAAAAGTCATCCAGGCAGCTCCATGCAGCACGAAACATTGGGAAAGGTGGAGCAAACACCATGGCGCTTCCATGTTTGTCATGAACGTATGGTCGGTTCAGGAAATCGCAGATCTTTCGTGGGTTATGCAGATGCATTTACAATCCGTCGACGACCGATGAACTCATCGCAGATCGCTTTTGGGATTTGATATTGAGCGCATGACTGCCCTTGCCGCTAAGTGGGGCGGAGCTCCTCGGATGCTGTTACAGCAGTCCACAAAGAGTGAATCACAACAACGCTGGGAACTCAGGAGGGCTGTCACGTCAGCCCTCGAAAACCAAACGATCTTGCATACCCTTGATGCTCAGGACGTCGGTGGGATATCAGCGATCTTCTTTGTGCTACCTCCAAAAGATCGTACTGGAAACGTCTGTCGTTGCAGATACGTCATCCGTGTGCCTACGGAAATGCTCCAAAATGCTCTGGCAATCGAGCTCCAGCGGATGCAGAACACGGCCAGAGTTGATTTCTTTCTCTTTATGTTTGACCATCCAGAGACCTGGGGTTGTGCTAGGAGTATCTATGCGAATTGGTTTTGCTCTCAGTTGACATTGGGAAATGGCTTTTCTTGCAGCTGGTTCAATCAGTATAATCATACGCATACACGCCTTTCAAGTGAGCTCCATGGTGCCACACAGATTAAGAACAACACTCCGATCATTTTGGATGTCATGAAGATCACAGAGATCACACGCGTCCCTTGCCTTTGGATTGGGCCCAGCGAGGAAATTCCTGGCATCGACTGTGTCGTATTCACCAATTCAGCGATATTCGCATTTCAAGTGGCTACATCCCCCCGGGTCCTATTGACAGTGCCTTCCACTAGCCTAGACCACTTGAAAACTTTCTTACCAGAAAGATGGAAGAATAATCGGACTACTCACTGGATATTTTCGTTTGTCGCCATTTCACAAAACCTACTTGGCAACGGCTCCGCATACTGGCCTAACAGCCCATCTAGCGTCTGCGAAACTGGGACCTGCGTCGTTGATCCCGCACAGGTCAATATCCCTTACAAGGTATGTTAACCATGAGTTCAAGATGTTTGTGACTTACTCGCTCGTGTTTTCGTAGGCATACACTTGCGACGATCGCGATGGATCCGAGGTAGACTACTATAAGGGAGAGTCCGAAAGAAAAGGGCTGGGGAGCTCGTAAAATTGC
>JBBPMP010000948.1:0-10873 GCA_038090395.1 Boletales sp. KT-2023a
GGTGGGGGCTATGGCTATGGAAAGGGATAATGAAGGTACTGGGGTAGTGGTGCAAAAGGTGATGGTGATAATGTAGGTCTAGGGCTGAAGGGGTAGGCTCCTCACCGGAGGAGTCCTCTGCTGGGGCTCTGATGCTGCAAATGGTGTACTGGGGTAGGTCCTACTCCGTAAGAGGAGGGACAGAGGAGATTCTCAATCTTTTGTTATGTGGAGCATACCTTTGTGTAGATCAAAACCAAGTGGAAGAACTACCAATGAGCAGGACACTCACGAAGAGGTATGACTCAGCTTGAAGGTATCAAAGGAACAAGCACTATATGCCTAGAAGGCAGACAGAGATCTATATGCCTGAAAGGTGGACTGAGGGACTGAGGGAACTGAGAGCTGAGTGATTCAAAAGCATGCTAGATTGCATAGATCGAGAATAGAGTGCAGGTAGGTCAACTACTGGACTATGTATATACCAGATGATGTGTAAGCATAGAATGTCATAGAATGGTAAGGAACAAAGAGATGCATCATCAACAAGTAAGCAAGTTGAATAAGAGAAAAGGATGCATCACCGTTTAGTAAATAAGCATGACTAAAAAGGTGTGCATAGAGCACTCTAACAAAGGAGAAGTGGAATGAATAGAAGAGAAAAGATAAACAGATGAATGATCATAACAGGACCCTGGTGTACACAAATCAGATGAGCCTGAACACACAAAACCAGACTTGGAGATCAGTAGGCAAAGTATATTGAAAGCCATATAGTCCAAGTCAATACATAAATCAAATGATATTGTGCCTGAAAGAGGCCTGGATGTGTTCATCCATTTGAATATCCATCACCTCCATTACTACAATGTGGCACTCATTGTGTTTTTGGCAGAGTCCTGAATTGTTTTGAAAGTCTGCTGGAAGGTGTCAGATGCTCAGGGCTTGAGCTGGCAAAATTAAAATTGAGACTCAGCTGAGATTGAATAAATGAGTTCTGAAAAACAATTTTTAGTTCATGCACTGTGAGCTTAAGCACACATACAAAATAACCCAAATAAGGACATCTCAGGTGCTTGTGCTGCTTGTACTGCAATGCAATGTAAGATAAGATCACTTGAGTGTTGTATGCACATCTTTCAACTATCCCTCCTGCTACACACATGCCTTGTCCCACAGTAAACCAACAGCTCCTTGTTGACATCCAGGATGCCCTTCTTACAGCCCAGAGACTCAGGAATGCTGATCTTGCTGCCCATGCAGCTGAATTTGACACCATCTCCCTCTTCACTGGCAGCTCAGACTCAGGCTCATTTGATGATGGACTTCCTGGTTTTTTCTTATCCCCAATCTCACCTATCTCACCCATCTCACCAATCATTCCATACCTTCTCCTTCATTCTGATTCTGATTCTGACTCAACTGTATCATCTATGTCATCAGACTTACTGGACTCTGATGATCTGGTAGATCATCCTAGCTGATATAACAAATTCATCAATGCCATTAAAGCATATGAAGAGGAGATTCAGCAAGCCCTTCTGCTGCACACATGTTTACCTCCTCCTTTACATGCACCTCAAATTCACATTCTTGCTCAATGTGAAAGCCATCCTGGATCCTTCTGCAGGAAACTTTGGATTGATCCAGATATCTTTGATGATATTCTAAATCATATTTTTGATCACACTACATATATTCCATAGCTGATCCCCTTAGCATCCATAGCTTCCTGTTGCTGTTCAGCTTGCAATATTTTTGAATCATGCTGGGCATTATGGGAATGCAATTTCTGTCATGGATGTTGCATTATGGGCAGGTGTAAGTGAGGGTTCAGTGGTGAACTGTACCAATCAGGTCATGGTTGCATTGCTGGATTTTCATGATGAATTCATCTATTTTTCTGGTTCCAATGACATTGATCATCAACTTGCCTCAGAGTATGTGGCTATATGCACTTGTCTGGAATGGTCTGGTGGCTGGTTGGCAGTTGATGGATCAGGTATTCCCTTACTCCAGAAACCTGGATATTATGGGGAAACCTTCTATGATCATAAATCAAGATATTCCTTGAATTGTCAGATATGTGTGTATATGTGGGTTTCATTGTAATTTCTTATTTTTTAAAAAGCTAGTTACATATGATGCCTCACAATCTAAGGATTGTTGATTATGGACTTGGTCATCCAGGCAGTGCTTATGATGCATATGCATTTAGGGGCACAAGAATTCACTAAGAGTATGATACACTCTTGTTAAACAATGAGTGGATATGGGGTGATAGTGCTTATCCTATCTCTACTTGGCTTGTACCCCCTTTCAAAAGCCAAGGGATGAGGTTCTCACTTATGAGCAGAAAAAATTCAACTATTTTTTATCTACAGTAATTGAATTTGATTTGATTTGAACTGATTTGATTTTTACTCATTAACAAAAAAAAAAAGGTTTGAATTTGGGTGGAACATGCATTTGGTGCACTTAAAGGCCAGTTTCAATCACTCCAAGAGCTCTGACATCCCATTGGATCTCAGAAAGACATTGACTACAACACCAACTGGATTCTCTGCTGTCTTATTCTTTACAACATGATCATTCATTTTGAAGAAAAGAAATATGGCAAATCATCACCTCAAAGAGATGCTTCAGAGAATTGGGCAAGGACAGAAGGAGAGGGATTAGAAGTGGATCAGCTAGAAGACAGGATCATCAATGATGATAGACCAGGTCATGGATTTTGCCTCAAGTTAATGGGTGATTTACTTCAAAGGCATGGAATCACACAAGGAAGGGGATGGGGAAGGGGACAAGGACAAAGAAGAAGACAAGTGTAGAACATTGATGTTTGAAACAAGGAAAGCACATGGTAACACATATGTACAAACATACTATGAAGTACTACCATGAGGATCAAGTATACCTTGCATAATTAATGTCAAGCAGAGTACCTCTGCCTCAGCCTATTTTGCTCTTGCAGTCTCCAAAAGCACATGGGCCTACATATGCTTCCTCCAGTTGCACATCCACTTGCTTGGACTCTGGTGAATGTTGGTGGATTGAATGTGCATTTGCATTTTCAAATTGCATTTTATCATGCTCCAGTTGAAGTGCATGCTCCATATCAAGATGTATGAGCTTTATAGACAGACACTCAATTTTGTGCATATGTAATTACCACAATATGGCTGGAGTTGGATGTGCCTTCTGGGACAACTGACCCAGCAGACATCTGCAATACTTTTTCATCAAGCTCATGATGAACATGTTTACCTGATTATTTTTAGTGGATATCTCACACGTTTATGATGTACATTGTAAAACTTACTCAACATGATCAAGTTTGAAAGCAAAGACACCAGTGAAAAATTGCATGACTGTTTGTCATGTGAAGATGTGCAGGAAGGTGCATGAGTGGATGCATGAGATGGCAATGGTGATGCTGTATGTAATTGTAATTACCATGATAATTAAAATGGTGAGAATATATATTACCATCTGACAATGGCCATCTATCATGCTCTGAATGACAATGCCCCAGTGTACAGTATGAGTCTATGATGGCCATCAACATGCCATACATGATTGGAGTGCAGTGCTTTATATGTGTGATGCTGAATTGTGGCTTGATGATGAATGAGGTGCCCAAGTGGATCAATCTGTTGTAGCAACACCTGAATACATTCATGCTGAATGTTTAGTCCACAGGATTTCAGACTTCAGTGGTGCAAGCATGAACCACAGACCCACATTTGGGCATCCAAGTTTGTAATGATGTACAAGAATATCTATTTCAGCATCAGTAATGTCTGAAAAGCACTTCACAAGGCTGTTGATTTGAAG
This sequence comes from Boletales sp. KT-2023a, assembly GCA_038090395.1. Classification (NCBI taxonomy): domain Eukaryota; kingdom Fungi; phylum Basidiomycota; class Agaricomycetes; order Boletales; species Boletales sp. KT-2023a. The sequence goes on from JBBPMP010000948.1 coordinate 3,817, forward strand.
ATGTCAATGTAACATGTTATGATACACACCAAGCATAAAACATCCAGAGAACTATCTCTGAGTGCAGGAATAGGGTGTGGGAATGTAAGATGAAAAGATGGGCATGCAAAGTGCAAGTACCCCTAAAAGGAAGAGAAAGGTGTGCTGGTTCACACAAGTACCCAGAGAGTCTATCACTCAATGCATTTGGGAAGGATACCAAGAGAACTCAACTGAGAAGTTCCCTGGTTGTATATTGGTTTAAATACTACATAGGAGTTTGTACATGTTGTAAATAGATCTAGCTGATACTGTCTGTGCTGCATCCATGAGGATGTGGCAGCACTGCTTTACATGCATGATTGATGAGGTGTACATGCATAAGACATGGGAAAAGTGTCCACTGCCTCAAAGTGTGGCAGATCTAAAGATAAAGGGAAAAACATGTAAAACAATATGGCAATCAGAAAACATAAGGTGTCCATGAAGAAGTGAAAGAGTGAAATGCATCCATGTGCACAGTCAGAATAAACACATGCTTGAGTCTCATCCATTGATGAGGCATGCACCACACAGGGGCTGTGAAATAAGATAAGATAAAACATAGGGGTTCATCAGGAATCAAAAGAAGAGAAAAGCATAGCAAAAAGCAAGGAAAAATATACATTTGTAACAAAATGTTTGCAGTGACATGTGATAAGTGGGTGATATACGTAGTGTTCACCAGCCACTTTTGATCAAATTCAAATGCAAGATGGCCACAGCCACAACAAAGCTGCACAGGTGCAATACAAACAATTTCTGCTTGAGTATCACTGTCATGTCAATTTAAGTAATTGCTTTGTAGTGGGTAGAAGAATTTACTGGATTACTTAATGCCTGGCTGTAGTGAGCACAGACTCTGAAAGCACACAAAATAGTTCTCCCAGCTTATGTGCACTTTCTTCAGCTCATCTTGTATTGCCAACCTCTGTCTGCAACATCCCAAAAAGCAGAATCATCTGGTAACATATATGATCAGTGTGAATATGAAGACAAAGTGGGTCTTCACCATCTTCTTAATGTAAAACTTCCAGAGCTTGGTGACATGACTGCTGGATGATATTATGCACTTGAAGGATATCAGCTCACCAGGAGTCCCTGACTGAGAGGCAAGGAAAATGAGGTTGCTGTATGGTTGCCATCTTGCAGAGCAGAGACCTGGTGTGAGATTCAACTTCCAAAGTCCACTTTAGAGTTATGGTCACATGTTTCAAAATCTGAATCTTCCATTGCCCACTATTGGTTCTGACTCCAAAGCCTGTCCATGTCCTATTTATGTATGCTTGTCAATCCAATGTCCCATGAAGTGGGCTTGTCCATTCATCTGCCTGACTTCACCCACTTTTTTGACCTCTGTGCTAGGATTACTAGTTGCTTATATGACAACTGCCAGTAGTCATCAAACCATGCCTCAAGAGTGACATCCTATGTTCTGTTATGTTGATGGGACAATTACATTTCTCATAAGTTTTTGTTCTTTGGAATATAACACTAATGAAAACTGAGTCTTGAAGGTTCTTGAACTGACATGCAAAACACTGTACAAGCTATATCCTGGCCACCTTGCAACACAGTCACCAATTTTTGAGGTGATGCTATCCCTACCTCAGGTTGAGAATGGGCTGACTGCAAAGGAGAAATCTGACAACAATCCCATTGGCTTCCATGGGATAATCTGCCAATACTTCAACCATTTATTATGTTATCTATTTGGCCAATGAGTATCATACAATGAAATCATATAATAACACCTAATGTGACAATATACAACAGTCATGGCAGCAGTGACTCTGAATTGGAATGTTAGGAGTTTTTGACTTTGCTAAATCAACTTGGGCTTTCAGTATGCTGTTGCCAAGCTCAAGTGCCTCTTGCCAATGGTGTTTGAGCCATCTTTGAAGCTGCAACTTGGATGCCAGTTTCAGATCCATGAATGGGTTGAACCATCTTTTCATGCAATGATGGAATAACCAGTCTCATCCATTAGCTGACTTGAGGCAAACCAGATGGGGATGGAGTACTTCTGGATCCTCATGACAATGAAGGCCAAAATAGAGGAACATCACTGCACCTTGCTTACACCAAATCAGCTCTAGACCAGTCAGATAACCTCTATGACTCTACAGGTCTATGTGATGGTGTGGAAAGATGAGTGGTGAAACAGTATTGCTCATCACCTCCTCCATCCTGAATCCTCTTGCTGAAGCCAAAGCAGCATCATTGCCCTCTTGCAAGAGACCAACTTTGATAGCAGCATCTGTGCCAGTTGCAAAGCTGATATCATTCTGAAATTGATGAGCACACCTGCACTTTGGTACAAGAAGGATCAGGAGGATTTTGCAGCTGTTCTCGTTATGGATGCTCAAACTTGACAAGTCATATGTGGACCAGTAGTATACAACATTTTTTTCTCCCTCAAATGATTTCCATTTTACATTGCATGCTGCCTAATGTCAAATGTGCATGCTATCACCCCCTCAAATGTGTGTGCTACCCTCTCAAATACATATGTGCACTGTCACCCTCTCAAACATGCACACTACCCTCTCAAATGTGTGCACTGCCCCCTCAAATGTGTGCTGATTAAAAGTGCACTTTGATTGTCATATGGATCTGCTGGTGTATGAGGAACCAAATGCACTTTTATTCACATGCACAACATTGCCAGGTACGTAAGTGCACAACACTGTCAGGTGAGTACATGACATTGCTGAGTCAGCACACAACATTGCCAAGTCAGTGCACAACATCCTTGACTTGAGTGCACAACATTCCTGAGTGAGCACACAACAGTGAAGGACAAAACATTAGACTTGTTATGCTTGGTCCAGGCAGGAATGAGCATAGGCTTAAAGAGAGCTAAAGGACAGAGGTCAAGGGTTTGGAGGAGTCTGGCAGGACTTGCCAGGCAACAAAGGAATCAACTGATGAGACAATTGGTGGAGGTTTGGAGGTTCAGTCGACAAGAGAAGTTGATGGGGAGATCAAAGTGTCGTCTGACAAGATAGTCAATGAAGGATCAAGGAGATTTCAGGGAGGACAAGGTAGTTTGAGCAGAACTACTGTAAGCTACAGTAAGGTACAACAATGTATGGCTAGAGCTTAAGTATTACTCAGAATAAGGTTAAAACAGAGAAAGAAAAGATAAGGATTGCCTCATGGTAGAGATAAAGATGAACATGAGGCAATGGAAATGAGAGACATGAGGCAAAGATAAGAATGGTGTGTGGCAAACGTGTTGTACATTCTAGAACACTCTAAAGAGGGTAGAAAGGTACCAGGTAATGCCGGTCTAAGTATGACAAAGAAAGGGGGAAAGAGGGAATCATAACAAGACTACTATGTAGTCATATCCAGTAGTAAGCTACCAATGCATGTCAAGTACTAGCAGGCCTATAATGTTGTAAGTGGAGCAAGTGATGGGATGTACTGATACATATACTATTGGTTCATGTAAGTGATTGTACATTAAGGAATGGGAGACAAGCCAGTAAGTGAGTGCATGTGCAGATGCTACAGTGATTAGGTATTAGTATATCAACTTGGAGGACTGAAATGACAACCTGTCTATGCCCAGGGGTTTTGAGTCAGTTTCTAAATTGGGTATACATACATCAATCTAACTGATACTGTCCATGCTGCATCCATGAGGATGTGGCAGCACTGCTCTACATGCATGATCAGTGAGGCATACATGCATAAGACATGAGGGAGAAGCATCTGCTGCCTTAAGGTGTGGCAGATCTAAAAATAAATGGAAAACATAAGGCAATTGGAGAAACACAAGGTGTCTGTACACCAATGGTCCATGAGTCTGTGAAGAAGTGAAATAGTGAAATGTATCCATGTGCACAGTCAGAATAAACACATGCTTGGATCTTGTCCATTGATGAGGCATGCACCCCATAGGGACTGTGAAGATAAGATAAGATAAGGCATAAGGGTCCAGAGGGGACCAAAAGGAAAAGAAAAGCATAAGGAAAGAAAGCAAAAAATATACATCCATAACAACATATGAGTGAGTTCAGCAGTCACATATTGAAATCCATGATTGATCTCAAAAAAGGCAGATAACTTGAGAACAGAAATGAGGTAGTATTGAATCTTGATATTGTTTCTTGCCAGCATAGCTACTTGGTGCAACCAGTCAATATTCACAATTGTACTGGGCTGCTGTAAGTAGAACAATGAGACTCACCCACCAAACAAAAATGTCAAAAGATGGTTGAACTCTTGTCAAATTATACCATGAAGTATGATTGGTTTTTCATCCAAGGTTCCCTCTTGAGCCTCTTCAGTGGTACTGTCTTGGCTGGCTGGAGCTTGGGGAAATGAAAGGAGGGAGTCAAGTACTGATGAGCATGATGCTAAAAGACTAGGATATAGTTGGTAGAGTGTTCCACATCTTTTCTCTGAGACCTGAAAGTGACAATAAAAGTTAGCACTAGGCTCAGTGTCACTATCACTTGAAGTAGAACTGACCAAGAATACAACAGTCCCATCCAGAAAATAAAATTATGAATAATGTTTTTGAGGAACAGATGGCAATATACATAGTTAGAAAGATGGTGGGAACTTCATGATGTTTGGGTTACCACATCATTAGTATGGCCACTAAAATGCATTATTAGGAAATATCCAAATATGGATAGACTGTCATGTTGCAGTACTTGCCACATTGTGCCAATATTGACTCAGGTCTTGGTCCCCACTTATAAGTATGTAGCATGCACACTCAATAAAAGTGCACTTGGACACTTATACTGGTGAGTTGATTCAAATCACACTCATTTTGCCTAATATACCTGGGCCAAATCATGGTCACCCTTCTTTGCAATTTGATAAAGATTGGCTAGCAGATGTGATGTCCTCTACACATCACATTTCATTTTAAAAGCTTGCACAATTGCTTGGTGTAAGCCAAGGAACCTTGTGCCATCACCTCCATAAACATGGTCTTGATAAGCACTTCTGTGATATACAAGACAATGAGCCAGATGAGCTCATTCATCACTATAAGTGTGACCATCCAAGTGCTGGTTTGTGATTTGTCACTGCATTCTTGAAATTGTATGAAATCCACATACAATGGAAGCATGTTTGGATCTCAATCCAACATGTTGATTGTTATGATTGTTCACCTGTTTATCTTTTCTCTTCTGTTCACTCCACTTCTCTTTTGATAGAGTGCCCTTCACACACCTTTGTCATGCTTATTTACTAAATGGTGATGCATCCTTTCCTCTTACTCATCTTTATTACTCATTGATGACATGTCCCTTTGTTCCACATCATTCTATAACATTCTATGCTTATGTGTCATCTGGTATATAGTCCAGTAGTTGACCTGCCTGTATAGTATTCTCAATCTATGCAATCTAGCATGCTTTGAATCACTCAGCTCTCAGTCCCCTCAATCCCTTAGTCCATCTTTCAGACATATAGCTCTCTGACTGCCTTCTGGGCATATAAGTCTTCATTCCCTCAATACCTTTGAGCTGAGTTGTACCTCTTCATGAGTGTCCTGCTTGTTGGTAGCTTTTCCACCAGGTCTTGATCTACACAAAGGTATGCTTCACATAACAAAAGATCAAGAATCCCCTCTGTCCCTCCTTTTATGGAGTAGGACCTACCCCAGTACACCATTTGCAGCATCAGAGCCCCAGCTGAGGACTCCTCCAACAAGGAGCCTACCCCTTCAACCCTAGACCTATGTTGTTGTCATCACCTTGGAGGATGAAACCTCCCCAGTCCAATAAACTCCCCATTTCACACCACTACCCCAGTACCCTCATCATCCCTTTCCATAGCCATAGCCTCCACCCCACAGCCCAGTTCCCAAGTCTCTCATACTCCCCCAGCCTCCCCTATCGCACTCAGTCCAGTTCTTCCTCAGACCCCCCTCATCTCAACCCCTCCACTCCCAACCACCATCATTCCATCCCTCATACCAACCACCTTACCCATCATGACTGAACTCAAAGCAGCACTCCCAGCTGATTTCTCAGGTGACCCCTCGGATGCTTTCCGATGGATCAAGGCCATGAAGGCCTACTTCAGAATCAACCAAATGCTATATGCATCAGACAAAGCAAAAGTTATGACCACCTTGAACAAGATGAGCAAAAGATGAGGTGTTTCCTTCTCAGAAATGTGGTATGACTGCATGGCAAACACAACCATCCCCCCTCTACTGATAAAACCTTTGTCCAGTTCATCTCCAACTTCAAATCCACCTTTTATCCCTTCGACACCAAAGCCACTGCTTGCCTGGAGTTATCCAAACTCATACAAAAGCCTACCCAATGATCTAATGAAGAGATAGATGATGGTTTTCAGAAGTATATTACCGATTTCCAAAACCTCTCAGCTAAGACAGCCATCATGGACGACACCACATTAATCAATCAATTTTCTCTTGGACTCAATCAGCAGCTTTCAATCATGATCCTCTCAATGACCACTGTCCCCGCCACCATCAAGGAATGGATCAAAAAAGCCAAGACTTTTCATGCTCAGAAAGCTTGCATTGCTGCTCTTCATTGTGGATACAGAACCCCCTCCTCATTCCCTTGCACCTCAGCTACCACCTCCTCCAATCCCAATGCCATGGACACTGACACCATATATGTCTCAAAACTCACCCCTGCTGAACACTCTTGCTGTTTTTGAGAAGGACTCTGCCTTCACTGTCGTCAGAAAGGACACAATGCACAACAATGCAAGACTTTCACATCCACTTCACACACCACCAACCCCCCCAGATAATGCATTCAAACCACAGAAACCTCTTCTGGTACTCCCCCTCCTCCTTCATCTGTCAAACAACCCTCTGCCCTGGAATCCTATGTCTCTAACCTTAGAACCTCTAGGAAGGATGAGGGAGAGTTCCTCCAAACTCTGAAGCTTTGTTTCGATGAAGCTAAGGATGATTCTACTTCAGGTTTTCAATGAGGGAAGATGTAGTAACGTCTTCTTCCCTAGATACCTCTGCTGTAATTGTAGACCTATCAAATGAACGAACTATGCATCTCCC